>JAWPHD010011286.1:0-85335 GCA_037043455.1 Cyrtodaria siliqua
CAAATCAGAGACGTGAATATCATACACGATCTCTGGTTAAGATCGTGTATGATATTCAATTTAATTTAATTGAGGACATTATACATTATAATCTATTGTTAACTGGAGTTTATTTTTGAAGTTCTCTTTTCGTTGAATTAGAAATGATTAATCTAACAAAGGGCGAACTAAGTAATCATATCGCAGTCGGTTTTGCGTATTAAGGATTTCGGAGAAAAATGGATGACTTTTGATAAGAAAATGGTTATTTTTATAGCGGACGTTTTGAATTAGCGTAAGGCCAACGTCCGCTAATGACGCGTAAACTTAAGATGGTCGCTAAGTAAACATTACTACAGTAATCACATTTAGTCATTTTATTTTGAAAACAGACTTTGCTTTCAATTGTTCAAATACATTTTTAAAATATGGATGTAGAAAAACCTTACGGATAAAAGTTTAAACGCAGGTGCATGGGAACCTTTTATCGGCTCTACTTGTTGTAAAGCTGTATGAAATCTAACATGCTTTTTAAAAAATTAAAGACTTTTTATACTCATTGATATTGATAAAAAATGTCTTGAAAGTTGGTGGAAATCGAGTGAAGAACGCAGTTATCCCAATACGAATCTATGAACTCTTTATTATATAACAAACTTGAACTCTGTGGCATGGCCATTTTGCTAAGATTTGGTACATAGTTATAACTGCCTATTCTTAACTATTCTTAATAGTTTACCATTAATAAATAACTGTTTTTTGAGATTTAAAAGGGACACATGTCTATAAAGTAAGCAGATATTGAGCATAGCAAACAATTAGTCTGATTTTTGTTCAGTGAAATGTATACATGAAAACATGAGCATAGGACCCAGATAAATCTGTAGTAAGGCAGGATTCCATTGAAAGTAGTTCCTTATTTCTATAATTGCGGCTCTTAGCAAACGCGAGAAAAAGTTCCGGTGCCAGAGCTCTGACTACCAAAAAAATTAAGTTGATTTGAAATTAGACCCTATTTTGTTTATGCCTCCGTTATTCGAAGAATGTTGAAGGGGCATATAGTGTTAGCCTGTCCGTTCTTGCGTCCGTTCGTCCATTGCGGACGTCCGTTCACGCGAATGATACGCGTGGACCATTATTAGCCAGTTGATGCTTTTTTTTTCTTTGTGGAACTAGTCCCACAAACACATTTTAAAATACTGTTTTACTCATATTTCCGCCCCTTGGCCTTTTTCAAAAGGTACATATTTTGCGAAGCACTTATGTCATGTCCATTGTGCGTGTAAGCAACGGAAGTTAAGACTCGGCATCATGGGCTACGCTGTTCTGTCCAACGATACGTTGTTTCCTGCAATGAAACCGCGTCATGGCTCCAAATGACGTCTATAGGCTGCGTACAGCTAAATAAAGCCTGGCTTAAGCCCCGCCTTTTTGCTGTGTACGATTTAGTACAGAAGTGAAAGTTCACAGAGGTCGACAGATATAACTTTGAAATATTCAATATGCATTTTTAGGAAAGGATAAACTATAGGTAAAGTAATCCCCATCAGCTAGGATCATTAAATTAAATAAAATTATTTTTTCATGTTGGGTGAAAATTTAACATCCATTGAAATTGCATTTCAATATTCAGTGCGGATTCAATAGCGTTTGTGAACACAGACATGTGCAGAGAGGTTGAGCTGGAAAAGTTGTCTTTTTCACACTTTTCACAAGGCTTTGTGATGGAAATTTCTATGCAATAAGGTACATTTACAGAACATTTGGTGTATAAATTCTTGAGATATTAGCTGACAGGTTACCACAGGAGGTCTATGGGAAAGTATTTAGTTTTCTGCACCTATAGGCTAGATTTTGCATAGGGTAAAAGTGAAAGTAGACATACTTTTTTTCTAACACAATAGAATTGAAATTGTTGAGTAAATGTAGAAATATGGTGTATTTGACTTTTCTAATAACTCTTTTCATGATTTTTAAACATTTCAAAGTTTTATGATGCAAAATAGTATTTTAAATCTTTCATTAAGGGTTGTGGGACACAAAAATTAGCCATACCTGACACTGGTAATACACAATTGGCCTGTAATGCACATGTTTGACACAGTTAAAGGATATATCTAGTAAGTTTTATTAATTTCTGAGGGCTTTGCATACATTGTTTGGCAAAAATGTCAGTAAACGACAATCTACATCTTTCCGAAAAGATGTCGAAAAGCCGCTTATGTCTGTTTTGAAAAAGATGTTGAGGTAAACTCT
Organism: Cyrtodaria siliqua; assembly: GCA_037043455.1. Lineage (NCBI taxonomy): Eukaryota > Metazoa > Mollusca > Bivalvia > Adapedonta > Hiatellidae > Cyrtodaria > Cyrtodaria siliqua. The sequence goes on from JAWPHD010011286.1 coordinate 2,236, forward strand.
GACTTTGAGTTCATCGTCTTCTATGTGGTTAGTGTCGATATGCAAATATTTTATGCGGTTTAATACATTTTACAATTTAAATTATTTAGTTGGCAAATATATGACCCTTTCTATGTTTTTTAAAAGTTTTTTTTTATACCCCACCCCTTCATTTTAATGAATTTTCATGGATCTGTACTTTAAACATGTGCTTATTGGCTGCATGGTTGCGTTTAAAAGACCTGTAAAGATGTACAAAACAATATCTAATAAAAAACACAATAAATAGTACAGTTACAGTCAATCTTGTGTAATGTAGCATAATTGTAAAACATGGCATGGCCCTAAAAATGGAGTTGGGGAAGGATAGTCTCAGATTTTTTTTTTGTCATTTTAAACTGGAAAAGTTGCATTTTATGGATGGTTTCACATATAGAAACTGCTGGAATAATGTTAATTAATTCATTTGAAGGGCAGATTTTGAATATATACAAAAACAGATGGCATTTTTTATGGTAAATCTGCTATTTTGACCCCTGAAAATCATAACTGAAAATCATAAATATTATATTTGAGTAGATATTATTTTCAAGATAGCTTCAACTGGTTAAAAATCACATGTTGTTGATGAAATCAATTTAAAATCACTTTATTTGAAGCAAAAGATTGGAACAGTTGTCGAGATATGGCTTTTTGAAGATTCTGGATTTACGCTTATAAACCGAAGCAGTTTTGCCTTAGCCGAAGCTCTTTTAAGCCCTCATATTTTGTCGAAAAGAATTTTTTTCTAAAAAAGAATGACATAATTTTTCTCAGATTAAATGTATCAAACAATTTAGCTAGAAAACATATATTCTGTCAGGTCTGAATGTCTCTCTATAGGATGCGTACAGCTAAATATAGCCTGGCTTAAGCCCCGCCTTTTGCTGTGTACGATTCAGTACAGAAGTGAAAGTTCACAGAGGTCAGCAGATATAACTTTGAAATATTCAATATGCATTTTCAGGAAGGATAAACTATAGGTAAAATATTCCCCATCAGCTAGGATCATTAAATTAAATAAAAAATATTATTTCATGTTTTGAAAATTTAACATCCATTGAAATTGCATGTCAATATTCAGTGCGGGTTCAATAGTGTTTGTAAACACAGACATGTGCAGAGAGGTTGAGCTGGAAAAGTTGTCTTTTTCAAACTTTCAAAGGCTTTGTGATGGAAATAACTATGAAATAAGGTAATTTGCAGAACATTTGGTGTATAATTCTTGAGATATTAGCTGACAGGTGGCACAGGAGGTCTATTTGAAAGTATTTAGTTTTCTGCAACCTATAGGCTAGATTTTGCATAGGGTAAAAGTGAAAGTAGACATACTTTTTTTCTAACACAATGATTTGAAAGTGTGAGAAATGTTGAAATATGGTGTATTTTGACTTTTCTTATAACTCTTTTCATGATTTTTAAACATTTCAAAGTTTGATGATGCAAAATAGGTATTTTAAATTCTTTCATTAAGGGTTTGTGGACACACAATTAGCCATACCTGACACCTGGTATACACATTGGCCTGTAATGCACATGTTTTACACAGTTAAAGGTATATCTAGTAAGTTTTATTAATTTCTGAGGGCTTTGCATACATTGTTTGGCAAAAAATGTCAGTAAACGACAATCTACATCTTTCCGAAAAGATGTCGAAAAGCCGCTTGTGTTTGTTTTGAAAAAGATGTTGAGGTAAACTCTGACTTTGAGTTCATCGCTTCTATGTGGTTAGTGTCGATATGCAAATATTTTATGCGGTTTAATACATTTTACAAATTAAATTATTTAGTTGCAAAAATATGACCTTTCTATGTTTTTTAAAAGTTTTTTTTATACCCCACCCCCTTCATTTTAATGAATTTTCATGGATCTGTACTTTAAACAGTGCTTATTGGCTGCATGGTTGCGTTAAAATGACCTGTTAAGATGTACAAACAATATCTAATAAAAAACACAATAAATAGTACATTTACAGTCAATCTTGTGTAATGAGCATATTGTAAAACATGGCATGGCCCTAAATATGGAGTTGGGGAGGATAGTCTCAGATTTTTTTTTTGTCATTTTTAAACTGAAAAGTTGCATTTTATGGATGGTTTCACATATAGAAACTGCTGAATAATGTTAATTAATTCATTTGAAGGCAGATTTTGAATATATACAAAAACAGTGGCATTTTTATGGTAAAATCTGCTATTTTGACCCCTGAAAATCATAAATATTATATTTGAGTAGATATTATTTTCAAGATAGCTTCAACTGGTTAAAAATCACATGTTGTTAATGAAATCAATTTAAAATCACTTTATTTGAAGCAAAAGATTGGAACAGTTGTCGAGATATGGCTTTTTGAAGATTCTGGATTTACGCTTAAAAACCGAAGCAGTTTTGCCTTAGCCGAAGCTCTTTTAAGCCCTCATATTTTGTCGAAAAGGATTTTTTTCTAAAAAAGAATGACATAATTTTTCTCAGATTAAATGTATCGAACAATTTAGCTAGAAAAAATACATTCTGTCAGGTCTGAATGTCTCTCTATAGGATGCGTACAGCTAAATATAGCCTGGCTTAAGCCCCGCCTTTTGCTGTGTACGATTCAGTACAGAAGTGAAAGTTCACAGAGGTCAGCAGATATAACTTTGAAATATTCAATATGCATTTTCAGGAAGGATAAACTATAGGTAAAATAATCCCCATAGCTAGGATCATTAAATTAAATAAAAAAATATTATTTCATGTTTTTGAAAATTTAACATCCATTGAAATTGCATGTCAGTATTCAGTGCGGGTTCAATAGTGTTTGTAAACACAGACATGTGCAGAGAGGTTGAGCTGGAAAAGTTGTCTTTTTCAAACTTTCAAAGGCTTTGTGATAGAAATATCTATGAAATAAGGTAATTTGCAGAACATTTGGTGTATAATTCTTGAGATATTAGCTGACAGGTGGCACAGGAGGTCTATTTGAAAGTATTTAGTTTTCTGCAACCTATAGGCTAGATTTTGCATAGGGTAAAAGTGAAAGTAGACATACTTTTTTTCTAACACAATGATTTGAAAGTGTGAGAAATGTTGAAATATGGTGTATTTTGACTTTTCTTATAACTCTTTTCATGATTTTTAAACATTTCAAAGTTTTATGATGCAAAATAGGTATTTTAAATTCTTTCATTAAGGGTTGTGTACACAACATAAGCCATACCTGACACCTGGTATACACAATTGGCCTGTAATGCACATGTTTGACACAGTTAAAGGTATATCTAGTAAGTTTTATTAATTTCTGAGGGCTTTGCATACATTGTTTGGCAAAAATGTCAGTAAACGACAATCTACATCTTTCCGAAAAGATGTCGAAAAGCCGCTTATGTCTGTTTTGAAAAAGATGTTGAGGTAAACTCTGACTTTGAGTTCATCGCTTCTATGTGGTTAGTGTCGATATGCAAATATTTTATGCGGTTTAATACATTTTACAAATTAAATTATTTAGTTGGCAAAAATATGACCTTTCTATGTTTTTTAAAAGTTTTTTTATACCCCACCCCCTTCATTTTAATGAATTTTTATGGATCTGTACTTTAAACAGTGCTTATTGGCTGCATGGTTGCTTAAATTAAATAAAAAAATATTATTTCATGTTTTTGAAAATTTAACATCCATTGAAATTGCATGTCAATATTCAGTGCGGGTTCAATAGTGTTTGTTAACACAGACATGTGCAGAGAGGTTGAGCTGGAAAAGTTGTCTTTGTCAAACTTTCAAAGGCTTTGTGATGGAAATATTTATGATATAAGGTAATTTGCAGAACATTTGGTGTATCATTCTTGAGATATTAGCTGACAGGTGGCACAGGAGGTCTATTTGAAAGTATTTAGTTTTCTGCAACCTATATCGTTTCCCGAACTCGCCACAATTCACAAGAGTTCAAAAACACTCTAAGATACCACTACCACTTTACATTATTGCATTGTATAAATCTAGTTCATGTTAAAGGGACACATGGCAATCTTTAAATTTTTATCAAGCAATCAAATGTTACCGTCTCGATTTATTAATCCAGTATCATTTTGACTATAAACCCATTTTCAGTTGGACTTTAAACCTGCTTGCATGTGAATAAAATTTTGGTTTTTCAGTTTTTGTTATTATTATTACGTCCATATGTTTAAATATATTATTGGTGCAATAGGATCAACAGTTAGTAATAGGCAAACACAATTTGTTTATAAATTTCTTGTAATTCATATTAATGATTGAACAAATGCAAGTTGTGCAGAACAACTAATGGGACGTCGATAGTGATTGCTGTGTGACCCTTTAAAATACAAGAATATTTTCTTTATATGTTTTTCTTTTTTTGGCAAGTATCATATGCATTATGCAGAAATGTTCAATACTGAACGTCAGATATTTAAATAGATTCATTGAAGTACAATTTATTTAACTGTCAGGGCACACTAATTCCACTCATCTGCTCGCCATGAAGCGTGCTCATTGATGCAGGACGAGAAGTAATTCAGTTAATAAATACTGATAAAGGTGATCCTTTGAGAGCAACAAACACAATTCAGAGAATAAAGCAGCAGACTCGGTTTTATTGAGTCTGTTCATGAGAAGTAATGAAAGAAGCAACACTTCTCACGCCCCCTAGCACCGGCTTAAGCGGTATTCTACTTTAAAGCCACCTATATTGGGCTCGTTGGTCCCAAAGGACCAGTAAAATATAACACTACTGATTCGTAGCACGGGGAGACTTTTTACAGCCGCCACACTGCACTAAACGAACGCTAGTGTGCATGTTAATACATACTGATAAAGGTGATCCTTTGAGAGCAACAAACACAATTCAGAGAATAAAGCAGCATACTCGGTTTTATTGAGTCTGTTCATGAGAAGTAATGAAAGAAGCAACACTTCTCACGCCCCCTAGCACCGGCTTAAGCGGTATTCTACTTTAAAGCCACCTATATTGGGCTCGTTGGTCCCAAAGGACCAGTAAAATATAACACTACTGATTCGTAGCACGGGGAGACTTTTTACAGCCGCCACACTGCACTAAACGAACGCTAGTGTGCATGTTAATACATACTGATAAAGGTGATCCTTTGAGAGCAACAAACACAATTCAGAGAATAAAGCAGCAGACTCGGTTTTATTGAGTCTGTTCATGAGAAGTAATGAAAGAAGCAACACTTCTCACGCCCCCTAGCACCGGCTTAAGCGGTATTCTACTTTAAAGATTTATCAATTTGACCATTCAAATATTACGAAAAATGAGTCTCAGAAACAAATGTTCCTGTCCTGCTGTGAGAATCATAGCTCTTATGGTTTATATTCTATACCTACCCAGTGCTCCAGATTTTAAAGTATTTGAGTACAGTACACATCAAAATAAAAATAAATGAGAACCAAACTTCTCTTTCAATATAATGGTCCATCGTGCATCAAATGGTTAATCTTAGCTACCTTTTTTTTTCTAAACAAAATGCGGCGCTTTTTGTATTTTTATTATTAAACAACATATAAAGATGCAGTTTTATTCAATATATTTATTATAGTCTGTCTACAAATACATCAGTTAAAGTTTACTGGTACCTAGGCATATCAGCGTGTTTCAACCTTTGCGAGATTGTATAATGCCACACCACATAAGCACAGTCCGAGGCTTATGACCGGTACAGGATCATAAGTATTTAACTCGGTACCATCAACAAGGAATCTAGATTTTCAGATTTGATTGGACATCTGAACTTAGTCTTTAGTCTATTCTGTATTGAAAATGACCTCTCACAATGGACCATACTGTCACACAAGATATATACAGCACTGTTACACCGAACAGAAACTATACTGACGAGATAAAGAAACGCCTCATCGGGAATTTCCGCTATATATTGTATGTACACTATGCTGCTGTTAATCGAATGGTACATGGCTACGTAAGACCTTTCTTTTCGGAAAAAATACTAAAACAACACAAAACACAGCAAATAGTATTTCTTCAAAGTTTGATTATTGGCAGAATATCTGTTTGGCTCAAGCGTGTGAGCAAACTTAGGATGCAAATTTCTGCAAACTCTTTACGTTAAATACAGTACTAAAATAGTCAATTTTTCAAAGAGGAACTTCAATATTTATGAATTTCTTGTTATAAAGTGTACTGTGATTAAAACGTCTACAACATCACAGTTGTGTCCTTTTTCTAACCAACTGCAACTTTGTTTTACAAAACATCTTGGGATTTCTTTGGAATATTATGTGGCATTAAGTGTGCGGTATATACAATATATAGCGGAAATTCCCGATGAGGCGTTTCTTTATCTCATCAGTATAGTTATTCTTTGAAAACCTGTCAGCTTGAATCCAAATTACTTTCTTGCAAAGTGTTTAAGGTTCTGCATTCTTATTTGAACCCTTAAGCATGACCCTTGCGGTTATAGTTGACTATGTCCAAAAATGCATGTTGCTGTCCGAATAATGTGATATCAGTGATGTAAATCAGGCACGTAGCTTTATGCACGTGGGCCTGTATATAAAATTGAAAAAGTTAATATTTTGAAGCGATATAATTTATGGGAGAGCTGGTGTGTGGGATATCCGTATGCAACATTACATATCTTATTTCAGTTCTATAATAAATAATAACAATCACAGGTTTAACAATAGTGTGACGGCAAAACATTGTACTGTTATTCAAATATACCAACCATGTATATACACCAATTTTCCCTTGTTTATATCCTGACCAAAAATGTCTGTTTTGAATGTTGCATATACCGGCCCAGACATTTTTATCTTACGAAAATATAGATCGTAACTCAAATTCGTAAATGTTTAGCTACTTACTTAACGGATATGCTATAAACCGTACTAGCGAATTTTAAATATGGCTGTAAAATCATTAATAAAAAACACCGTATGTGTTCAATTAGACAGAACACTATATCAGTAATTATTGTTCGTGATCTTGAACATTAAGATTGAAAATCAATAAGCCTTATATTTGCTGTCCAATTACCGATAGAATTTTTCAAACCTTCAATGTATACCTCTATCTCGTATGACAGAGATTACTGTTAACAACTATTAACATTTTTTTATTTTTTATTCAAAACAACTTACGGTAACGTCACCTCCATTGACACCCCACATTTACAATTGCAAACGATTTACCGACAATCCAACAATATCATTCGTAACCAGTGATGCATCTAGTTTGGTTTGTCTGGTTTTAAATTGAATAGAGCGACCTTAATTATGCGACATAATGTACCGAATTTTCCACTGAATATAAATTATTTTGAAATGTTAAAATCCCTAGGCCTATTTGATCTTAGGATAATTATGATCGTAAATCAACTTTAAAATCGTCTACTTGAATCCACATAAGCATTCAATGCAAACAATTATATGTGCACGTATTGTATCACATGTATAATAAAACGAATTGAAATTGCGTTTATTTGTAAAGTGTAATTCATAGTAAAGCATTTAAGAAATATACAAACGATCAAACGATCACAATTGTCGTAAGTTGTTTCGTAACATGGGGCCCTGGGTCTAGACAACATTAAACTATTCACAAAAGAAAACAAGTGTTACTGAAACGAGATTATTCTTTTATCACTAACTTGCCGCATTTACTTTAATATAGGGTGTACTTTTCCACAAGGGCAACGTGTAAAGAGAGGATGGGAGGGGTTGGCAGTATGGGAGGGGATTGGGTGTGGGGGGGGGGGGGTGTGTGTGTGTGTGGGGGGGGGGGGGGTGCATAACGGTATTTATAAACATAATAGGAAGTACTCAAGAATGCACACATTTAAATATAGGTAAACACATTTAAATAAAGTAAACACAAAATTGTCGTGGATCAAGTCCCCAAATCCGCCTAACATACTTTTACTTTCGGAGCCTGCACAGCCATTGCAGTATATTTCCAGTATACTTCCAGCATGATGTTGGAGTATTACTGCAGTATGATTGCAGTAAGGCTACCTCCATGCTGTAAACTACTTCCATAATGATTAACATGCAGGAAGCATGAATGAAGTATGTTTCAAATATGTAAATTATGCTGGGAACATACTGCATATATGCTTCAGTGCAGTATATGCTTCAATGTAGTATATCCTTCAGTTCCGTACATGTTTGTTTGTATGGTGTTTTGCGTCATTTTCAATACATGCAAGGTTATATATGGCGGTCGATGTTTTGTGATGGAGGCAGGCCACCAATTTTCCCTGGGTAGAAACAATAATGTAAACCTCCCGCCATCCGTAAGAATCGACAATTCCTCACATACAAAACGAGCTCCCAGTGGGATTCGATCCCGCAGCCAGTTCAGTATATGCTTCTATGCTGTATACATGTATGTTGGAATGCAGCAGTGTAGCAGCATGAGAGCAGCATATATGTTAATTATGCTGGAAACATACTGCATATATGATTTAATGCAGTATATGCGTCATTGCAGCATATTTATTCATCATGCTTGGGCAATTTGCAGTAGGTAAGCAGTACGTTTGAAGCATGAATGTATGCTGCACTGCAGTGTATACTGTGTATACTGCAATTTTGTAAGGGATTCAATTAACATAGCTACGCCCCTGTAAATAGATTCCCTGAAGCTCATAAACATCGCATGCACAATGTATGTGCGATTTTATAGGTCAGCTAGCCACAATGTACCTGTGTGTACTTTTTGGGTTTCAGACATTTCCCGCGGTTGTGGGAATAATTTCCATTAAAGGGACACTGTCCGTAAGTAAGCAGATATTAAGCATAGCCAAATAATTGTCTGATTTTTAGCTCTACTGATCAGAGATCAGCAGAGCTTATGCCGTGGTGCGGCGTCCGTCGTCCGTCCGTCCGTCTGTCCGTCTGTCTGTCCGTAAACTTTTATTTGTAGCGACTTCACAGCTGAAACTACTGGATGGATATTCATGAAACTTTACAGAAATGTTGCCCATAAAGTCTAGTTGATCCTAGCAAAAATTCATGTTGATGTGAAATCCAAGATGGTCGCCAAAGCTAAAAATAGAGTTTTAAAATACAAGTTTGTAGCGACATCTTCTTGAAAACTATAAGTGATATTGATATGGGACTTTTTCTAAAATGATCAGCATGACATGATGTTGATCCTAGTCAAAAATCGTTTTGATTCAACGTTAAACATGGCTGCCAGCGGCCATCTTTGTTTACATAGAGTTATATAGTAAAAACTTGTAGCGACTTCTTCTCTGAAACTACTTGGCGGATTGTCATGAAACTTTACAGGAATGTTGCTCTTGATGTCTAATTGATCCTAGAAAAATTTCAGGTCGGCCGGAAATTCAAGATGGCCGTCACAGCTAAAAATAGATTTTTAAAAAATAAGTTTGTAGCGACTACTTCTTGAAAACTATAAGTGATATTGATATGGGACTTTTTCTAAAATGATCAGCATTACATGATGTTGATCCTAGTCAAAAATCGTTTTGATTCAACGTTAAACATGGCTGCCAGCGGCCATCTTTGTTTACATAGAGTTATATAGTAAAAACTTGTAGCGACTACTCCTCTGAAACTACTTGGCGGATTGTCATGAAACTTTACAGGAATGTTGCTCTTGATGTCTAATTGATCCTATCAAAATTTCAGGTCGGCCGGAAATTTAAGATGGCCGTCACAGCTAAAAATAGATTTTTAAAAAATAAGTTTGTAGCGACTACTTCTTGAAAACTATAAGTGATATTGATATGGGACTTTTTCTAAAATGATCAGCATGACATGATGTAGATCCTTGTGGAAAATTATTTTGATTCGACGTTAAACATGGCTGCCAGTGGCCATCTTTGGTTACATAGAGTTATATAGTAAAAACTTGTAGCGACTACTCCTCTGAAACTACTTGACGGATGTTCATGAAACTTCACAGGAATGTTGCTCTTGATGTCTAGTTGATCCTAGAAAAATTTCAGGTCGGCCGGAAATTCAAGATGGCCGCCACAGCTAAAAAGAGATTTAAAATAAATAAGTTTGTAGCGACTACTTCTTCAAAACAATAAGAGATATTGATATGGGACTTTTTCTAAAATGATCAGTATGACATGATGTTGGTCCTTGTCGAAAATCGTTTTGATTTGACCTTAAACATGGCTGCTTTGTTTACATAGAGTTATATAATGAAAACTTGTAGCGACTACTTCTTTGAAACTACCTGACGGATTTTCATGAAACTTCACAGGAATGTTGCTCTTAATGTCTTATTGATCTTAGCAAAATTTCAGGTCGGCCGGAAATTCAAAATGGCCGCCACGGTTAAAAATAGATTTTCAAAAAACAAGTCTGTAGCGACTACTTCCTGAAATCAAAATCAATCAGTAGAGCTTCAAGGTCATTGACATCTTGTTATTCTGTGAAATGTATACATAAAACATGAGCATAGACCAAGATAAGTCTTCAGTAATACATTCGTGAGTTTGGAAGATCTGCTGATCACTTGACATCCACTAGCAACCTAGGTTTTGTGTATAGTATATCATGATACTCTTCGCCCGTTTAGTTCAGTTGGGAGCGAGCTCCACTATTGCGGTTTCGATTATTATTATTACCCGCGAGTGCAATATTAGTGTGGGTTACGAGTTCAACCCTACGAAGCGGTGCTTCCTTTTTTGTACCGCTATTTGAATTCCGTCAAACAATCTTGGTTTTATTCAGTAAATATTCAGTAATGGTTGGTGTGTTATGCTTGTCAACGTGATTATTTTGTGATTTATAAGCTAAAAGTTACGGACGTTATCCCTTTAAAATGGTACATTTAAATGCACTACACGCCAAAAAAAACCATCGGCAAACTGTGCATTGTTTTGCATAACAACTTGGTGGTAAATGCTCATTGGACCGGTACCACTATTACAGGGAAGACTACTTAACAGTACTGGTTTGTTTGTTTATTTATATGGTGTTTTACGTAATTTTTAACACATGTAAGGTTATATATGACGGTCGATATTTTGTGGTGGAGGCAGACCACATACCTGCAGTAAAATTACACTTGTACCGGTCATTACGAGGTTAGTTTTTAACTTGTAAATAAATTGCATTATCTTGGATTTCCGTTTTACTGGCTGCAGTACCCCTGAATCGCTCACCTGATGATCTTCGCAAACCAGTACCGGATTAAGTTGCCCACTATATTCAAAATGCTTATACTTTTACCAATGAAGATTTTCTAAGAAATATGAAAACAAGGTTTTTAGTCATCCAAGATCATTCATTTATAAGTAGAGGTTTCTGGATGAGTAAATAGTGTAATAGCAACTTAAAATCACCGTCCAAATTGAACGGTTATTTTTATCGTTTTTAGCTTGTCGGACATATCGAGCTCTCGTCTGATTTGACAGAGTCCCTTGACAAAGTTCTTAAAAATATGTCGATAAAATGTGGAAAACTCGAGGTCTTGGAAGTTATCCCCAGGTGACGGCGTCGTTGTTCAGTTACATGTTCGCCCAAGCTATTCTAATGAACTCTAATGAACCTCTATAAGCTCTACTGGACTTATCTTCACGGAACGTTGAACAACAGAGTTTGTAAAGGGGTTTCGGTAGCATGACCATTGAGTTTGGATTTAGGAGCTCATTTAGCAAGGTCAAAATGAACTGACCGTTCCAATGTGGTACCCATGTCGATTACACTCTTGTGTGTTTTGTGTCGTATATTTTGTTTCTATTTCTCTCAATGCAACTGTTGTGTAATTTTGAATGTGTAATTAAGGGCAAACTATGCTATGTAAATGATTCATTTCCTGTTATACTTGATGTATTTACTTTTGTATCTCCTTTTACAGCACTGGAAATGCGCTTACTGAACTATTTTTAAAATATTTTTTCTCAAAGTTGTGTCGGTAGTGATTTCTGTTTCATGGACGATGCAGGACCTAGAGGGGTAGAAAGACGCGCTGGGCATGTTTTATTAGCTCGGGATTTTTGAAGGAAAAACGAGCTATTGTCATCACTTGATCGTCGCCTGCATCTGCGCCGGCGTCCGGATTAAAGTTTGTATGTAAGCGTGTACCTCCGAAATTACTTTACATAATGAATTGAAATTCACACATGTAATAATTATCATTAGAAAACATCATATAGCCAGGATCCATCACTCATACTTTTATTTAAAACAAAATTATGGCCACTTTTTATAATATAACATTTGGTTAACAAGTGCAAATATTATGTTCTGCATTTAAGCAAAAGGAGGCCCTTTAACATAGTTTCCCAATAAATAAACACGACTTTGAAAGTCGACCCTCTGCACCGACAGGCGGTGCTTCTCCTGTCGGTGCTTCTTGTTAAATAGGACATGCTTAGAGCGGAAATGCTGAAGGGCTTTCATTAATGATGAATGCTTTTGGTAAAGTAAACCGTGTTGTTGACATTGGTAAACACTTTACATGCTTTTAGTCCAATATAAGTGATCATTAGTTTGAGTTATACATGCTTTACTAGCATAAACTTGTCCATACTTGCATGCATCCAGGGCAAGAGAAGGAGGTCTCAGACAATCAAAATGCCATCAAAGGGTCAACTTTAGAAAAATAGCGATTCTGTTATACACCGTGGAGAATACAGTGACGGTGAAGACTTGACTGAGGGTTCTAGATATAAGATGGATGATAAAAAAATAACAGGTGGTGGTGATGGGTAAGTTTACTTTATCCCTAGCTCTCATTACTAAGTCTTAGTTTCTGTTTGCAATTTAATAATTTAAACCTTTAAATATATATCATTTCCATATAAGCAAAAAAAAACCAAAAAAAACTTAGAATTATTAATAATACCAATGCTTAAAATGTGTCGCAAATATATAACAATGGGATATAAACCAAAAACGGCTAGCTAGATAGCGAAGACGCCTTTAAAAAACAACAACACGTTTTTACAACTATAACGAATTAATTACTGGCCGCCGGATGTGCTACGCCTACAAAACAGTATCCATGATTGTTGATAGGTATTGTAGCAACAATTTATTAAAATGTAAATAAAACGTATTGTCTTTTTAGGGACACACGACAATATTTGACACCGTACAGTTAGTTACCTTATTTACAAATCGTTATACCTATTATTCCGTTCGTCCGTCGTCGTCCGTCACTCTTAAAGGTTAACATAACCTTGAACATAACTTGAAATGTATTTCACGAAATATTATACACATCTTCAGCTTACCTTAAGGAATGTTGCTACAAATGCCCAATACTTCCGACTTTCAGTTGGACAAAGTTAGTTATGTCCCTTTTCATAAAACTTTATCCTGCAATCTAACCAAGCTCATAACTGGGCATAACTTTAAATTTCTTTGACCTATGCTCATGAAACTTCTCACACTTATTCATCTTACCCAAAGGTGTGTTTTTACCTATGACCAAACATTTAAATAAAATGTGGGCAGAGTTATGCCCCGTTGCATAAAACTTTAACCTGCAACCATAACCAAGCACGTAACTGACCATAACTTGAAAAGTGTTTGAACTATGTTTATGAAACTTCACACACATCTTCATTTTACCGAAAGAAATACCGTTACACATGTCGACTAACTTCGATCTTCATTTTGGCAGAGGTATGCCTCTTTTCGTAAAATGTTAACCTGCAATCTAACCTGACCTATAACTTGGAAAATATTATCCTAAGGTCATACCGTTTTATTGGGATGACAGTAGAGTAAGTGTGAGGTTTGGTGCACCCTAGAACCTGGTTTAAACCCCCAGCGGCTTATTTTGCCAAGGCGGTAGCGCTATTGTCTACCATTTTGTGTTTGTGATGTCTTATTTGGCCTTTTATTCACCTTTAAAGTTTTGTTTTGTTTCTGTTTGTGTTTGTGGTTGACTGTCGTCCTTGAATGCTACTTTTCCTGTTCGAGTTTTATATCTAAAAGAGTTCTTCTTATCAATTATTCAGTGCCATTGACATGTGTCCAACAACTGTGACTTTCATTTTTGCAGGGTTTTGGCCCTTTTCATAAAACTTTAACCGGCAACCTAACTTAGCTCATGACTTGGCAATACATTGACTTATGATCATGCAACTTTATACAGTTCCTACTTATCAATTATCCGAGTTATGCCCCGTTCATAAACTTTAACAATTAAAACATATTGGCACAATAATTCATGAAGGATTGCACTACTTGTTTTCAAACTGTATAGTTAGATTGTACTTTATGAAATAAGCATGCAGCAGACGACACAAATATTCCGGGGAACAGCTTTCTAGTTTTAATCTAAATCTTGATGGGACTTGGACACAATATTAATATTCACAATAGCTCAGTCAACTTCGATAACCAACGCTATTGCTGATGAAACAACAGAGTTATGGCCCTTGGGTTGTTGACAATTGACAAAATTGACAGTGTCCGCCCCATAACTGGAGCAATTTTAAACCAATTTTGATGAAATGAAACGTGGATACTCCTTTATTGCCACCATAGCTCGGTCAAGTTCGATAACCACTGCTATTGCTGAAGAAACACTGGAGTTATGAAACTTGGATTGTTGAAAATTGACAAAATTGACAGTGTCGTCTCCATAACTGGAGTAATTTTTATCCAATCTGGATGCAACTTTGACACAATGTGTATGGGCACAATAGCTCGTTCAAGTTCGATACCAACGCTATTGCGCAAGAAACACCTAAGTTATGGCCCTTTGATATTTGAAAACTGACGATTGTTGCGGTTTCACTAACGTTAACAATAATTTTGTATGACGGGCGTATATCGTGTCAATTTGGGAGTCTTTATTTTATGGTAACAATAATATTTTCCCTACAAACATGGTAGAATAAGGGCTATTCCATCAAAACATACCGGGACCACAGGAAGCAATTTCATAAACATGTTATTTTCTAGAACTTGGGTCTTTGAACTCATTTTGTATGTATGGGTTGGTGTTCAGTATCAAAGGTGCCTTCCTGGGGTCGCATGTATGTTTTATGAAATTGCCCTAATAAAAAAAAAAGTCACCAGTAAGTGACAAACACCCACCAAAGGTTTCCTTTAACATGTAGCTATTCCTAAATTTGTGTAATGCTAATGGTTACAACTAACATGAAGATAAAACACAATGGTAAATAATGGATGGTAGAAAGAGTTCTGCGCCCACACACCTTATTTGTTTGTGTAGTTGATGAAATTCATATATGCAGTTTTCAAGTCATAAGGCTAAGGCACAATTGTTATGCATTTGATACTTTACCTCTAAGTGTGACCTTGCTCTTTATTGTAAATAACTGATTATTGTGCTTGACAAACTTTCTTTAAGAAATTAATGTTTGTGTGAAGTTTTATCAACGTACATTTAGTAATTTCAAAGTTATGGCTGAAATATGACTTTGGCTCATTTGACCTGTGACCTCCAAGAGTGACATTGACCTTTGAGGGAAGTTTCATGAAATTCCTTTCAGTACCTTGTAAGTTATGTATGAGACATTGTTTCGGATGGACGGACGGACGAACAAACAAACGGACGGACGTGCGAACGAACGGTGAGACTACCATATGCCCATTCCTTAGAGGGCATAAACAAGAAGACTCCACTTTTCTACCTTTTATTTAGTTGTGTGCAAACAAAATAGTATGATAATGGACCTTTGGAAACGGCCGAACACGACACATACAAGTTGTGTGAACATTTATTATAAATTGATATGCTAATTTTGCTTATTGCATTGTGCCGCCTTTCCCCTTAATTTAACATTGGGCGCCTCCAAACTTAAGTATTATTTAAAATTTGGAGACATTATCCGTTGTTGTATACTACTATTGTATACTACATTTTGAAAACGATAGTCATTTTACTTAGAAGGTACCTCGAAAAAATACCAAGTTTACCACTGAATGATTAAATTGCAAATATTGTTTTAGAATACAGTCTCTGTGCTGCGCTACAACAACAGCCTCAGTCAGGTATCCATGCATTATGGAGTTTTTGCCCCTTTTACAACCTGAACCACTCCAGCATAGTGGGGGCTGCAGGGGGATCAATGACTGACTGTTAGTGACTAGCTTCCAGCTCTTTGTCTTGCATAACCAGCTCGAGGCATTGCTCATCCCATTGATAGCTTTCTTTCTTAGTGTTCCTGTGATTCTGAATGAATTTAGCATCTTCGGTTGAACTGGGCTAGATTCTCCGTACATTCATCTGGGAACAACCATGTAATCCAACCTTTGGCTTGACACTCTTCGAAAAGTTGTGCATACTTTTAGCCTTTCTTTCATATGCCGTATTACAGCTGTTTACATTGGACACTGTCAACCATATGATGATCAGTTGCTTGGTGGCGCTAGTCAAGATAACCATGTCAGGTCTCTGTGTGATGTGGCTGATGTCTGATAAATCCAGCATTTTCTTAAGATCCACTCTCAATTGCCACGACTTGGCTCTATGCAGAATCACATGTGGCCCGTTGGTGGTCTTTTCTGAATGGCTATTTTGAATAAACGCTGAAATTGACTTCTCGTTTTCTCCTTCCAGGACATCTGCTTACAAGTTCTGCTCCTTTCCGTATATATATCACTTTAACGTATTTACTGTTCTTCATTGGTTCAGATAGGAATTTTCCAATATGTTATTAGGTCGGTGCATTTAGCCACCTGTTTTTAGTTTCTTTTTAACGACAACATTTTTACCTTTTGTCGTCGTTTTCACATTTAGCGACATTCTTACGTTTAACGTTGCTACTGGAAGACTACATCAATTATCGATTTTTGAACAATGGAATTTATAGTATCTGCAGGTCCTTTTGTGCCTTTTGTTATTCGTTAAATCATCACTAGTGCTCAACATGGGAGAGATGTGACAGGTATTGCACTTACATACACCCTAGAATCTATCTGGTTTAAACCTTTTGCGGCCAATGGGGTAGCCCTATTGTCAACCCATTTATGTTTTTGATATCATATACCTTGTCTCTGATTTATCTTTTTAATCGTTGTTTCTTTGGGTGCGTGTACCCATTCATTGTCAAAGTTACAAAATATTCAAACGTAATAATGTGTAGCTTATCAATCCTCCACCTGAAAGGACTTTAGGTGTGCCCACCGTCCGTCAGTCCGTCAGTCCAACAAATATGAATCCTGCGATAATGAGAAATTTATTATTGAAAATATGTTTATGAAACTTGGTACGTAGGTAGAGGGCAATGAGGAGGTCATGCATGTAATTTTATTTTGTTGATTTGACATAAACTATTGTTGCTATGGTAACGGAAATAGTTAAATACACAAAATATATGGATCCTTTGATAACAAATGAAAAGCTTCAGATAATTAAATGACCATTTATGTGTAGGTGAAAGGGAGTAAGGAGGTCATTGACATCATTTTGTTTTAGTGATATGTTACAAATTGTGGTTGCTATGGCAACATCAATTGTAAAATATACACAAAATACAGTTACTAAAAAATAGAAAAATGGTTTCCAGTCAATAATTTTAGTTAGGAATGAGATACTGGAATGAAGCTGGGTAGGTAGCTTATATGCACAGGACGCTTGGGATTGCATTTGGGGTATCTGGGGTCAAAGTCAAGGTCAATGTCACTATTACTAAACATTGAAAAATGGTTTCCGCTCAATAACTTTAGGTAGGAATGACACATTGGTCTGAAACTTAGTGTAAATCAAGTTTAGGATTGCAGTTTAGGCCACTGGGTTCAAGGTCAAGGTCAAAGTTACTAAAAATTGGGAAAAAATGGCTTCCTCTCAATAAGCTTTATGTGTAGGTAGCTTAATATATGAAAAAGAAGCTTGCGATTGCATTTGGGTCACTGGGGTGAAGGTAAATATCACTGTTACTAAAAATAGAAAACGGTTTCCGCTCAATAACATAAGCTAGGAATGAGGTATTTATCTGAAACTTGGTGTGTATGTAGCTTATATGAAAAGAAAGTTTGTGATTGCACTTTTGGCCACTGGTGTCAAGGTCAATGTCATTGTTTCTAAAAACGAAAAAAGTTTCTGCTCACTATCTTTAGTTAGGAATGAGATATTGGAATTAAACTTTATGGGTATGTAGCTTGTAAGAAAAGGAAGTTTGGGTTGCAGCATTTGGGGTCACTGGGGTCAAGGTCAATGTCACTGTTACTAAAAATAGATAAATGTTGTCCGCTCAATAACTTTACTTTGGAATAAGATATTGTAATGAAACCTTAAGGGTAGGTTGTTATTTAAAAAGGAATCTTGGGTTTGCGTTCACTGGGTTCAAGGTCAAGTTCACTTTTACTAAAAATAGAAACAACTGTTTCTGCTCATTAACTTTACATCGGAATGATATATTGGCATGAAACTTGGTTTGTAGGTAGCTTATATGAAAAGCAAGTTTGGAATTGCCTTTATTGTTAAGGTCAAGGACACTAAAAATGGCCGGTAGGGGACGTGAATTGCACTGCAATACTTGTGCATATTGTGTTATCTTAATGTCATTTCAATACATTTTGTATTAATACGTATGTTCGCCTTTATGTCTTTGAATGTATCTATATATGTATGGCTATGTAGTCCTGTGGGTTTATTCTTAATGTAAGATATACTTATAATGTATAATGTGTCTATACGTAGATCAATGAATCCAAGCAAGCCATCACCTGAGGATCGTCAAGAATCTACACAGTCAAACACAAAGAATTTGGAATTATATGCGTAAGCTGATAATAGTGTTTAATTAAAATGTGTTCAATAAATAAACATTTGAAAATTATATATTGGTTTAAAAGAAATTATTACAAAAGATAGAAATCTATCCTATTACATTTGAACATTATTTGTACCAGTAGATATAGCATTCTATGATCAGTATTTTCTTGACTCATTTTTCATTTTATGTGTTTGCAGAATCATCATTCTTCTTTGTGGCATTCTTTGTGGCATACTGCTATCAAAATTCAGTGAATTCGGGAATGTGCCAATTAATGGAAATATGGGAGACGTTAACGACAAAATTGTAAAGTTGACTGACCAATATTCGTCGTTTCAAGAAAAGCTTGAAGTGCAAATATCAGGTTTACAATCATCAATTGAAAAGGAAGGTGATACAAGGATAAATGCGTTAGCTGATTTAAGAAGTGATCTTGATGACGTAAAGAAAACCAGTGTACTTAAGCGAGATAACGATCGCACCATCAACGAATTGAATACAGTACTCAGTAATGTAAAGAAAAATCTATTAGACAAGGAGACTAAACAAAACGAATTAACACATTCGGTAGACACACTTAAAAGCAACGAGGATAGATTTAATTATCAACTTACTGTTTTTAAGAATAAAATAAATGATGATTTGAACACAATAAAAAGTGAAATACGTAATGCTTTGGCAGAAGTAAAGCTGGATACCACTAATCAGATAGATGACGCAAAGAACGCACTATACGACGTAACCATTACACTGGAGAAAATTGAGAGAGCAAAAACTAAAATAGAGGACACGTTAACAGGTCAAGAAGATTTGCTTAGCCTCGTTCATCAAAATACATTTAACAAAGGTATAAAACAACTTTTGCATCAAACACACGCACGCACGCACAATATGCACGCGCACTTGAATAACAAATATCTAATTAATGAATAAGCTATACAAGGTGTTCAGAATACTAATAGACATCGTTCAAATAGCCATAGCCATTACCATCCAAAGTGTAACACAGACTGTTCAAACTGTAAATAATCAGCCATTGTTTACAAACATTTGGCAAAAAGAAAAGCCAAAATTATGACACAACTGTTTAGTAAACATTCAAGGTTAGGGTTGGGGTGATTGAGGTTGGGTGGCGGATTAAGGAGTAAGGGAAAATACCTATTGGTCTATTGAATCAGAGTCGAGCACGTTAAACAACCACATGATTCGATAGTAAGGTCCCTGTTAATCACTTCTCTCTAAGGCGGATCGAAGTACCATATACTGAGCCGCTAAACAATATTTTAAACCAACTGATTTGAAACCTTTGTGTCTTCGAACGTTTATTTTAACACCTGCATTTGTTTGTATACTCCCGTTTGAAAAATGGGACGTATTATGGTATGGGGTTGTCCGTTCGTCCGTCCTTTTGTCCGTCCATCTGTCCGTCCGTAAACAATTGCGTCTTCCGGACGATAACTCCGAAACCATTACACCTAGACTCATAAAACTTCATCGGTACACTGCTCTAAGTAAGGGAAGAATTCCTAGAGGTTTTGGAGTCAGTAGGTCAAAGGTCAAGGTCACCACGACCTCATATAGGAAAACGTATTCCGTACAATAAATTCGAAACTATAACTCCAACACTCATGAAACTTTATGGGTACATTGCCCTAAGTAAGAGAAGGATCCTATTGTTTTGGAGGTCGTTAAGTCAAAGGTCAAGGTCACCGTGAGATAATCAAAAGTTCGTAATAACATTTATTTTTTCATCATAATTTTGACACGTTAGTTAAAACGATGACTGAATGTAATCCGATTATCAAAATGATTATTTATTTTTAGTTTTATGTCATGAATCTGTGAAACATATGATTTATAAGTGTTCATACTTTTTTGGTCAAAAGGGCTTGCGGAACGTCGGTGGTTCTACCCATGTCCGCCCATGCACGAAAATTGCTCGACGGAAGAGCAACTGGGGTCTTCCTCTATCAATGGAAGCTGGAATGTCGCCATATGACCTTGGCTATTGGTGCGACTATAACATTCAATTCAATTCAATGTGGTCAAAAATGTACATTCCATTTAATATATATGAAAAAAAAAACAACATGTAACGGGGGTACTTAAAGTGTCGTTTAATGTGGAAGAATTTGCTCAACACTACTCTAGGTCTGAAACATAATTTGATAGTTCAACGCAACACTGTTGTAACTATATATAAATAAAGAAGCAGATATGACAGTGTTGCGCTGAACATCAATACCACTTTTATAATGATTTGTAATATTATAAACGTTGGAATAATACTATTTCAAAGTTCTTTCAATTACAGCTTCCGGGATAGTTGCAATCCTATTGTTATATTTCCTGTTGATGGCCTTAGCAATGTATGTACTGTGTAACCGGCCACATGGAAAGCAAAAAAGAAATTTGCATCACAATTATGGTGTGCAGGATGAAATATTGTATCCACGTGTAGCTGGTGTAAGTATTTAATATAATTATGTTCATACATTGTGATTCTCATTGTCTTAGGGTTATTCCATTAAAACATACGCGGGACCCCAGGGAGGCAATTTAATAAACATATATCGGTTAGCCATACTTTTCTGAAATTTGGTTCTTTAAACTCAATTTTGCATCTATGGGTGAGTGTTCAATTTTAACAGTGCATTCCTTAGGTACCATGTATGTTTTCATGGAATTACCCTTACAAAACTACATATGTGTCGTGTCTTGGGAAATCATGTATGACCCATGTCACAAAACACCTGACTGTCATAAAAGTTTGTTTTGAATGCACATGTTTTGAGACTATTTCAAAGATGTAGAAACAAATCATTATTAACTTAGTTTTAAATTGAAATTTAACAGTTATATTGCCTATCTTCAAGCTGAACATAATTTATTCTTCGTCGTACTGTGGCTTTATTTTGGTAATTTTTCAAATTATTTAAAAACTAAATAATTAAGACCACCTTATGTTAAAACGTTTATTGTTTTAAAACAGCAGGCAAACTAACGGTGAGGTTGTGTTTCGAATCTGTTTCTAGAGACATTAATACAATTGAAGACAAACAAAATACAAGAACAAAACAAGACTGATACATTTTTATCAGGAATCTATATCGATTAATAATCATTTACTCACATCTTTGTGGAGTTAGCGCGAAAGCGTAATTTTAGAGCACAACCAGTTGTATTTAATGCAAATTATATACCTAATTATTGTTGGTTTTTGTTTTATAAGTTTGCATTGTCGAGCTTAAACTTGCCCGTTTTGTTATGATTGTGACGCACTAGCTCCGATGCAAACTGTGGCAATACGTATTGCGCCTTTTAATAAATGTATTTAAAAAAAAGCAGCTCTACAGTCACAATTATCGTGCCTTAGTAATGGGTATGTTCAGGGTTTCTATTTACACTGTAGACAAAGTAGACAACAGGTAAGTGGCACCATATATGAGTACACTGTATGTGGCTTGATTTTATTTAGAAGGAAACAACATTTACAGGCAATTTACTTCGAGTTCTAGCATGTCATTGCGTTAGGGGAAATGATTCAATATTATCTGGCTTTGAACTAATTATAAATTACTTTTTTCCCACAAGCAGATATCTAACGCAAACCTAGCAAATGCTGTATGTGTGATAAGCTTCGACGAAGATACACAGAACCACTATCACAGACTGCTGATGACAACCGTCATAGAAGGTTTAACTGGACAGTTAAAGAACACTTTACAAGTACGCTACCACGTCATCCGTCAAAATGACGAGATCAGAAACATACCAGCAACAAAACTATATGTGATCTTTGCTGACTTCTCTGAAAGGTATGTGTTAGCCACAAATTCATTTTTCTTCACCATGCGTAGTTCTGACATAGTTAGAGAGACTGTTAGTATTCTTCTAAATTGTTTATGATTAAAGATACGTAAACATCCACATTCACGTCATATCACATACACAGTTTCAATTATTGGTGAGATACTATAAAGGCTATGCATGAATTCGAAAGAGCACATGCGACCATTCATTAAGTTTATTATTAAGTGTTCATTTTGAGTTCTACTCAATCCGGGGCCAGAGGGCGTGAGCGGTAACTAGCATATTTCACTACCGTTTATGAAACCGAGACTGCAATATTTCGTATGTGTCGTGTTCGGCCGTTTCCAAAGGTCCACTATCATACTCTTTTAGTTTAAATTGGTTACTGAATGGATGTCTGAGTAGATGATCAGGAAAT
Organism: Cyrtodaria siliqua; assembly: GCA_037043455.1. Taxonomy (NCBI): domain Eukaryota; kingdom Metazoa; phylum Mollusca; class Bivalvia; order Adapedonta; family Hiatellidae; genus Cyrtodaria; species Cyrtodaria siliqua. Next base: position 25,153 of record JAWPHD010011286.1, read on the forward strand.
TCTGCTTAACACTGTGATTCAGTTAAAATTCTGTTGGACTGATCTTAAGGAGATAAAAGTAGATAAAAAAATGTCTAACAGAAAATGTAGCCTTCAAGTACCGCAGTCAACCAAAACATAGAAACAAACAACAATTACAAGGATAAATAAAGACAATGTATATGACGTCAAAAACATAAAACGGTTGTTAATAGGGCTACCGCCTTGAAACGATCAGTAGCGAAAAAGGCCGCTGGGGATTCACCATAGAAATTGAGAAATTAAAATGACACGGTCGCCCTTGTCAAACTGTGACACTACAAAATACAGAACTGAGCAAAATTGTATTCGAAAGGTTTATCTTATACAATTTAGAACTATGGCGTCATAATTCACAAGATGGCTGTTCCCATATCCTTTTTAGAATCGCCTTAATATGGTCATATCTTCTACGAAGAGTTTAATCCAATGTTGGTAAAACTTACCCAACCCATTTGTCATTATATTTTCGTATATGGTATATATGTGATATAACTAGATGTATGTACAATATTGACAACATCATGTTTCAAACAAATCAATTTAAATCAATATCTTCTTTTGTTATTATCCGATTTTGATAATTAGTTTTCCCTTTTTCAAGTTGTTCAAACTCTCAAGAATGCAGATTGTTAGGCTGTGTGCCTGCATTTCATTTAACTATTATCTACGAGATTGTTCGGCACGCTCTTCCAAATCCTTTATATGTCAGTCGAAGGCGTACTTGTTTGTAACGTGTTATTTAATATCACTAGGCACGTTATCATAGAGCAGAGGGGTATAGGACTAGGAGATCTGAAGCGAACAACATATGAGAAAGTGTGTTCTCTTGGAGGTAGTTATAAAATCGTTTTTCGTGTGATGATTTTAAGAACTTAACTTAAATAATCTGAATTTGGATTGTCTAATGAAAGAATTATCTATGACTTGTTAAGGATGCAAACACCATTTCAGCTGTGTTCATACTAATGTGCAGGACTACTCTAAAATACTTAACGAAACACAACAAAAACCAGAGTGTTATGTATTGGTTAATAAAACACATGTGTCATTGTATAACTTTGATTATATAGAACAGGTTTAACTTATTGTAAAACGCGTTTATATAATATATATTTTCTTTTTAATATGGGTATTATTAGAAAATAATCAAAGGCTCGTTTGAAATAATAAAACGTTTAGGAAAATAGTCAAAATTAAGTTTTAATATATCTTAATTTAATAATTGGTTATGGTGTTATTATAGGTAAACACACATGTCTTGCGTCGTTATAAATAACGCAAGTGCAGCTACACTGAACAACAGTTACTGAAACATACTCTTTTTCTCAGGGGCTCTAATGATGGTATACGTGAGAGACCCTGGATCTAGGAAACTTGCTCCTTACAGAAGATACAATGCAGACATCGACTGTGTTCAGTCACAACAGGAACTGAACGACGTAAATGCTATTGGACGATTTTTCAGCGTTTTTGAGACGTTCACGGAGTTTCAGCTACAGTGCGCGAGAAGCATCATTGGAGAAATATTTGAGACATAAGAACTTTATACCATCTAATCTGATTTAACACTACATTATTTTGTTTTACTTTGATGTTAAAATGGACCTACCGAAACTAGTGTGTTGTTTACCATTATTTCAGAAACAATAAATTACACACTCTTAGAGAGGAAGAAATATGATCATACTTGTTTAAAATGTTTTTATGGAAAAGGGTTATCTTATATTCATTTGTGCGATAATTCAATGCACAAATGTATATACATCTAGATTTGTAAAACTTCTTAGTCTTAGCTAATGCATGTGAATACAACATTTATGTCAAACGGTTAACATTGTCTTAATATTCAATGTGGTTTGATCACATATGGCTCATAATTGACTATATATATACATAAACAAAATCTCAGTTCACTGAAAAAGTACAAAATTCGTTTCGCTAAAAAGGACATGCAGGAAATCATGTTCTTGCTCTGAAATGCATTTTCATAACATCATTAAAATCTGAAGATATAAAAACGCAATTCATATATTTAAAAAAATGGCATTTGATGTTGTAGAATGCAATAAAGATGAAGATAATACGGCCAAGCATTTTTGCAATACTCATGGATTACAGATCCTTTGTTTAGAAATAATGTATCGAATAACCAAAATGAATACGAATGTGAGTTTAAAAACTTTTATGCATGATTGTAACTTTCATTTGCATAAAAAGGGCAGACAATACTGAACGTTATCGTGGTATTACGCTACTGAGTTCGTTGGGTACTCTTCACACATGTTGTAAACAATAGGTTAACATATTGGGCTGAATATTACAATGTATAATACAATGTGGCTCAAGCAGATTTCCGTAAATACATGAGTACACTCGATAATATGTGTGTACTACATGGAGATATAAACCATGTGATTACTACTGGACAATAACTTTTACGAAACATTTTGACTACGTTGTGAGAGAAAATCTATGGTTTAAATTAATAAAACTAGGGATAAAAAGTACGATATTTGATATTATTAAATAAACGTATAACTAAGTAAAATCAATGGAAAAACATAATTAATTGTTTTATGTGTGCCAAGGTGAATAAATGTCTCCATTTCTATTCTGAATGTTTTTAAATGAACTGCAAAAAGAGTTTGTATTGCATGGTTTTGAGGGAGTCGACATTAATACAATGATGATATTTATATTAATATTTTTGTTTTCTGAAACTGCAACTGGACTACAGAAAGGTTTTGATATTTGAAGGGATTGCTATATACGTTGGAAATTAAAAGGTACATACAACAGAACTAAAGGTCATGATTTTTCGTAAAGTTGGTTCACTGCCTAAGAACTTCAGATTTTTGTATGGATATAAAATTGAAATTGTAAAGTCATTTTGTTACGTAACCTTGGCATTATCTTCACTCGATGTGGATTATTTAATGAACAACATATCACATTAGCATGCCATGCACAGAAGCCTATATTAAATATACTCTCAAGTATTTTGACCAGTTAACCAGTTAATTAAAGGTTTGTACTTTGTTTTATTTTTTAAGAAAGATTTCAAATGTTATGTTTATTATTGCTTTCGGTGACGGTGAAATAAAGTTATTTAAATCCAAATAATAATAAATGTAACAAAAATTATAGTTATTGCTCGATGTTTAAAGGGACACACGGCAATCTTAATTTGTTTAAAACTCCCGGCGTCCCGTTAGTTTTTCTACATAACTTGCATATTTCAATCATCATTACTAATTAATAGAATAGTTTTAAGCAAATTGTCTTTACATATACGAACTACTGATTATACCGCACCAATAATATATTTACAAATTTGAAAAAGAACGAAGAAAACTGAAATCTCAAATTTTATTTAATTATAGGCAAGCAGTTTTCAAGTCAAAATGACATACGATTAATAAACCGAGACGCTAATTTTAATGAATGATACAAACTTCAAGATTGCCATGTGCCCCTTTAAATTTCTGTATGCTTTACAATTATATCTTGTATTGCTATTGAAATAGCATTCCTCTATAAAGTACACATTACGTGGTCCCGCCCTAATTCCATTAAGTGATTGGAAAGCTTATATTAGCAGGATTGTATAATGGATATTTCGACTATAAAACACGTTTAAAACTGAAACAAATGCGATAACCTGTGTTCACTTCTTGAAGAAGGGGTTGGATGGGGTATGAAAGTTAATACTCGGACCACGTAATGACATGCGTTTTGCATGTACCTGCTGTCAACCTTGTATATATGTTTTGTATCATGGGTATTACGAGCTTACGTTGCTGAAAACAACAACAAAACATAATGTGTTACAAACATTACTTATAATATTAATTATTTAATTGTGTTTTATAGAGTTTTGAAATATACACGTAGCCATTTTAGTCAGTCAACAATGCCTAATACAAACTGTGTAATATAGTTGTGAAAATGATTATGTCGACATTTTATTTGCACGTTAATATATTTGATTTACCGTAAATACTTAATAAGTATGCACTATTGTATTTGTTTGTAGTGTGTTAAATAAAGATGCTTTTTTAATATTTATTTTTGTTTTTACCGTTCCAGCCTCTCACCACCTACTAAACACACAGGTTTATATACTATAGGTTCGGCTTTTGGATGTCTAAATTGCATCCAGTGGGTAACCTATTGCCTTAACTTTTAAGAATATTTTTTTGCATTGTAAGACAATTTAAATTCCATAAAATCCGCCAAAATGTCTTATGATTGTTCGTCAAATTTGAAGTATCCATGTGGTGTATTATGCTTTGGAAAATATATGTCACGACATCACAAATATAAAGCGTTTGACAATAGGGCTACCACCTTGGAAAGGTCAGTGGCAAAACGGTCGCGGGGGCTTTAAACCAGGTTCTAGGGTGCACCAAACCTCACTCTTACCCTGTTGTCATCCCAATAAAACTGGACAGCGTAAATAAAGATATCCCCACCAGGCTATATTCTCTTAACAAGCAATGCAGAATTAATAGGCAGTATATGTATAACACATACATGATCATGTATATATGAGTATAAGAAAAAAAATCCTAGAAAGCCAAAAAGCAAGTACTCAATGACTTGGCAGAAGCCGAAGCCACGTGAGAAATAACCATTAGGGTACGATAAGACAATATTTAAGACACGCATCAGACGTTACCGTCCTTTGGGGAATTAGGTAGACGTCATCATAGGGTCCACAATATGTCCATTCATCGCACAATCAAAGAGGAAAGCATTGTGGCTAACTGAAATGGGCCAACCACTAAATATGATGTACGTTTTCAAATGATAGGGTCATAACCTCTTCTGATAAAACTTTTAACACGTTTAATAAAGATTGTATGAACATGATTATGACCAAGGATCTTACGAAGTCTGTAAAACACATCACCATAGAAGTAAGGTTGTGATAGTCCTTATGGCAGAATTATTCTTAATTTACTTATACATTTTAAGATAAGATCAGTGTTACGATAATTTGTAAAAGGCTTTTCGAAGGTTATGGTAACGGTAGACGGTAGCCCTGATGTAGTAGCTTCTTAGTTGTACACATATTACGAATATTAAAGTCCTCAACTCAAAAGTTGAGAAACATAGACCCCATAAGAAGATGCTCGGGGACCATCCACATCTAAGTGGGAATAATTAACAATATCAACATTAAACCCGGGGCGGGGGGGGGGGGGGGGGGGGGGGTTGCAAAACGAGTTTTAAATGTGTTGGCTGGGCTTGGTAACACTGCATCACCTCGGCTTGTAACTGATTGTTGTTTCCAATAAGTTTTCCGGCGATTTTAGCTTGTTTTTCATGCTGTAACACGCAAATTCGCAACTTTTTAAACTTGTTTTTCATGCTGTAACACGCACATTTGCCATTTTTTCATGTAGGGGACCCCGAGGATTCCGGCGATTTTAGCTTGTTATTCATGCTGCAGCACAAATTTGCCATTTTTTCATGTAGGGGACCCCGAGGAGAAATCTGCGCTTATAACCCCAGTTTCTATACTACATGGTGTGTTACCAAGCCCAGTCAATAAATTTAAAACTCCTTTTGCAAACCCCTCTCGGAAAAAACTCCCCCAGTACCCCCAGTTTCTATACTACTCACAGGATAATTGATATTATGGTGTGTTTCCGCAATGCTACGGAATTGAAAGATAAGATATTATACCAACCGCAAGACACATGGGATCTTGAGATATCGCAAGTTAGATATCTCACGATAAGTTGCGATACATCTTGAGAAATTATAAGATATATCTCTATTTATTTTGTGATATCAATGACTCAAGACAACTTAAGATATCTCGACAGTTATCTCAAGATAACTGTAGATATATATTGAGATATCTTGAGATTAATTGAGATATCTCAATACAAATATCTCAATATAAATTGAGATATCTCAAGATAAAATGTGATATCCCAACATGGAGTATCTCAAGATAAATTAGACATATATCGAGATATCTCAAGATACGGTGCATCGCGGAGTATTACAATATACATATTTTACCGAGTTGTTCATAATCTGGGTTTCGTAGCAATGCGGGTTTGCCTGATCGACAAATTACATTCTAACCGAAGTAGTTCTCTTCGCAAACAAACCGAATGGTAACAAACTTTGAAAATATGTTGAAATACAGACAAAAAATCTTTCATTTGACTGTTTTAGTAAAAAAAGGTTTGACCCTTAATTAAGGGGGCACTCCACAGTTTAATGTACATTTCTCAATCATCAAACCCATGACAAGCCCTCAGCCTGAATCATTGAGCAAAAATAAATCACATCATCATTGTGTCATACATTTCTTAGAAGACAATAAAATTACCCATTATTCCATACCAAATAAAAGTATCAAAAAGCATTTTCTGTACAACTTTAGTCCCATTTCTTTAAGATTACCCCACCCCTCAAAACATGTTAAAAAAACAATTTTAGCAATATTTCAAATGTCAATAAATAAAAAAAAAAAAAAAATCCTACACATATCAGGGTCATGTCTGCACTCATAATGCTCTTGCATATCAGGAAATGCTAAATATTACATACCTAGTCCGGCGTTTTAAAAAGTTATTCCATGCTGATCTCCCCGTGATAGAAAATCAGCCATTTTACCTATTTTTAGAAAGTTTTGGATTAGTTCATATATTTCTATTTATAGGCTCCAAAAAACCCAAAGAATGCATATTCCAATACACCAAAATTAACTTAGAAGTACTCTAAACTGAAAACAACATCAAACATGTGCTTCATAATTACTATAAATACCATCCATGGACCAAAAAGATGCTTAGTTGATTTCTTTCTGATTTACACCATGGACGTTCATGCGAAACTGAGGACTGCCCCCTTAAGGGAAAGTTGTCCGTTAATTTTTTTTGAAACGCCCCTTTTTCCATTTCGCGAATTTATTCCGGACGTCTTGACATACGTATTATTGCGATTGTCCAAAAATTGGCCTAACAGCACCTTTTTAAGATAACACTGAAATAGCCTTTTTAACAGCTTTTTTGCAAACTTTCTTCTTTCGGTCTGTTTTTTTTCCATAGCATGAATAAGGTCTGAAATTTGCAATCAGAAGTCATTTCCACTCTAAAAAGTTGCCTCCTATAACCCGATTTATATAAAGCCGCTATCTTATGCGATTGTTTTTGATTTTAACTCGACACGACATAATGACGTCATGTGACATGACATCACCCAACATGCTATTCTATGTTTAACGTCATTTTACTATGACATCAAAATACCATAGCAACCAGTACTTAAATGGGACATTACCATTAGCAAACTGTACATATATTGAAACAGTGTTATGGTAAACCCAAGAATTACACCAATGGTTAGTTTTTAAATGGCAAAAAGCCCACCTCAAACTTAGAAAATCCTACTAAAATTACATATACCAACCGCAAGACACATGGGATCTTGAGATATCGCAAGTTAGATATCTCACGATAAGCTGCGATACATCTTGAGAAATTGTAAGATATATCTCTATTTATTTTGTGATATCAATGACTCAAGACACATTGTGATATCTCAAGATAATTACCTCAAAACAACTTAAGATATCTCAAGACAGTTATCTCAAGATAACTTGAGATATATTGAGATATCCTGAGATTAATTGAGATATCTCAATACAAATATCTCAATATAAATTGAGATATCTCAAGATAAAATGTGATATCTCAACATGGAGTATCTCAAGATAAATTAGACATATATCGAGATATCTCAAGATACGGTGCATCGCGGAGTATTACAATATACATATTTTACCGAGTTGTTCATAATCTGGGTTTCGTAGCAATGCGGGTTTGCCTGATCGACAAATTACATTCTAACCGAAGTAGTTCTCTTCGCAAACAAACCGAATGGTAACAAACTTTGAAAATATGTTGAAACACAGACGAAAAATCCTTCATTTGAATGTTTTAGTAAAAAAAGGTTTGACCCTTAATTAAGGGGGCACTCCACAGTTTAATGTACATTTCTCAATCATCAAACCCATGACAAGCCCTTAGCCTGAATCCTTGAGCAAAAATAAATCACATCATCATTGTGTCATACATTTCTTAGAAGACAATAAAATTACCCATGTTTCCATACCAAATAAATGTATCAAAAAGCATTTTCTGTACAACTTTAGTCCCATTTCTTTAAGATTACCCCACCCCTCAAAACATGTTAAAAAAACAATTTTAGCAATATTTCAAATGTCAATAAATAAAAATGAAAAAATGTCCTACACATATCAGGGTCATGTCTGCACTCATAATGCTCTTGCATATCAGAAAATGCTAAATTTTACATACCTAGTCCGGCGTTTTAAAAAGTAATTCCATGTTGATCCCCCTGTGATTGAAAATCAGCCATTTTACCTATTTTTAGAAAGTTTTTGATTGGTTCACATTTTGCTATTTTTAGCCTCCAAAAAACCCAAAGAATGCATATTCCAATACACCAAAATAAACTTAGAAGTACTCAAAAATGAAAACAACATCAAACATGTGCTTCATAATTATTATAAATACCATCCATGGACCTAAAAGATGCTTAGTTGATTTCTTTCTAATTTACACCATGTACATTCATGCGAAACTGAGGAATGTCCTTTAAGGGAAAGTTGTCTGTTAAAAAAATTTGAAACGCCCCTTTTTCCATTTCGCGAATTTATTCCGGATGTCTTGACATACGTTTTATTGCGATTGTCCAAAAATTGGCCTAACAGCACCTTTTTAAGATAACACTGAAATAGCCTTTTTAACAGCTTTTTTGCAAATTTTCTTCTTTCAGTCTGTTTGATTTCCATAGCATGAAAAAGGTCTGAAATTTGCAATCAGAAGTCATTTCCACTCTAAAAAGTTGCCTCCTATAACCCGATTTATATAAAGCCGCTATCTTATGCGATTTTTTTTATTTTAACGCGACACAACATAATGACGTCATGTGACAGGACGTCACCCCACATGCTATTCTATGTTTAACGTCATTTTACTATGACATCAAAATACCATAGCAACCAGTACTGAAATGGGACATTACCATTAGCAAACTATATATATATTGAAACAGTGTTATGGCAAACCCAAGAATTACACCAATGGTTAGTTTTTAAATGGCAAAAAGCCCACCTCAAACTTATAAAATCCTACTAAAATAACATATACCAACCGCAAGACACATGGGATCTTGCGATATCGCAAGTTATATATCTCACGATAAGTTGCGATACATCTTGAGAAATTGTAAGATATATCTCTATTTATTTTGTGATATCAATGGCTCAAGACACATTGAGATATCTCAAGATAATTATCTCAAAACAACTTAAGATATCTCAAGACAGTTATCTCAAGATATATATTGAGATATCTTGAGATTAATTGAGATATCTCAATACAAATATCTCAATATAAATTGAGATATCTCAAGATAAAATGTGATATCTCAACATGGAGTATCTCAAGATAAATTAGACATATATCGAGATAAGATACGGTGAATCGCGGAGTATTACAATATACATATTTTACCGAGTTGTTCATAATCTGGGTTTCGTAGCAATGCGGGTTTGCCTGATCGACAAATTACATTCTAACCGGAGTAGTTCTCTTCGCAAACAAACCGAATGGTAACAAACTTTGAAAATATGTTGAAATACAGACAAAAAATCCTTCATTTGACTGTTTTAGTAAAAAAAGGTTTGACCCTTAATTAAGGGGGCACTCCACAGTTTAATGTACATTTCTCAATCATCAAACCCATGACAAGCCCTTAGCCTGAATCCTTGAGCAAAAATAAATCACATCATCATTGTGTCATACATTTCTTAGAAGACAATAAAATTACCCATTGTTTCCATACCAAATAAAAGTATCAAAAAGCATTTTCTGTACAACTTTAGTCCCATTTCTTTAAGATTACCCCACCCCTCAAAACATGTTAAAAAAACAATTTTAGCAATATTTCAAATGTCAATAAATAATAAAAAAAAAAATCCTACACACATCAGGGTCATGTCTGCACTCATAATGCTCTTGCATATCAGGAAATGCTAAATTTTACATACCTAGTCCGGCGTTTTAAAAAGTTATTCCACGCTGATCTCCCCGTGATTGAAAATCAGCCATTTTACCTATTTTTAGAAAGTTTTTGATGGGTTCACATTTTTCTATTTATAGCCTCCAAAAAACCCAAAGAATGCATATTCCAATACACCAAAATAAACTTAGAAGAACTCAAAACTGAAAACAACATCAAACATGTGCTTCTTAATTACTACAAATACCATCCATGGACCTAAAAGATGCTTAGTTGATTTCTTTCTGATTTACACCATGTACATTCATGCGAAACTGAGGAATGACCCCTTAAGGGAAAGTTGTCCGTTAAAAAAATTTGAAACGCCCCTTTTTCCATTTCGCGAATTTATTCCGGATGTCTTGACATACGTTTTATTGCGATTGTCCAAAAATTGGCCTAACAGCACCTTTTTAAGATAACACTGAAATAGCCTTTTTAACAGCTTTTTTGCAAATTTTCTTCTTTCGGTCTGTTTGTTTTCCATAGCATGAAAAAGGTCTGAAATTTGCAATCAGAAGTCATTTCCACTCTAAAAAGTTGCCTCCTATAACCCGATTTATATAAAGCCGCTATCTTATGCGATTTTTTTTATTTTAACGCGACACGACATAATGACGTCATGTGACATGACGTCACCCCACATTCTATTCTATGTTTAACGTCATTTTACTATGACATCAAAATACCATAGCAACCAGTACTTAAATGGGACATTACCATTAGCAAACTGTACATATATTGAAACAGTGTTATGGCAAACCCAAGAATTACACCAATGGTTAGTTTTTAAATGGCAAAAAGCCCACCGCAAACTTAGAAAGTCCTACTAAAATTACATATACCTACCGCAAGACACATGGGATCTTGCGATATCTCATGATAAGTTGCGATACATCTTGAGAAATTGTAAGATATATCTCTATTTATTTTGTGATATCAATGACTAAAGACACATTGAGATATCTCAAGATAATTATCTCAAAACAACTTAAGATATCTCAAGACAGTTATCTCAAGATAACTTGAGATATATATTGAGATATCTTGAGATTAATTGAGATATCTCAACATGGAGTATCTCAAGAAAATTAGACATATATCGAAATATCTCAAGATACGGTGCATCGCGGAGTATTACAATATACATATTTTACCGAGTTGTTCATAATCTAGGTTTCGTAGCAATGCGGGTTTGCCTGATCGACAAATTATATTCTAACCGAAGTAGTTCTCTTCGCAAACAAACCGAATGGTAACAAACTTTGAAAATATGTTGAAATACAGACAAAAAAATCCTTCATTTGACTGTTTTAGTAAAAAAAGGTTTGACCCTTAATTAAGGGGGCATTCCACAGTTTAATGTACATTTCTCAATCATCAAACCCATGACCAGCCCTTAGCCTGAATCCTTGAGCAAAAGTAAATCACATCATCATTGTGTCATACATTTCTTAGAAGACAATAAAATTACCCATGTTTCCATACGAAATAAAAGTATCAAAAAGCATTTTCTGTACAACTTTAGTCCCATTTCTTTAAGATTACCCCACCCCTCAAAACATGTTAAAAAAACAATTTTAGCAATATTTCAAATGTCAATAAATAAAAATAAAAACATTTCCTACACATATCAGGGTCATGTCTGCACTCATAATGCTCTTGCATATCAGGAAATGCTAAATTTTACATACCTAGTCCGGCGTTTTAAAAAGTTATTCCATGCTGATCTCCCCATGATTGAAAATCAGCCATTGTTGTTGTAATATTCTTCACCGCCAGAAATGGCGAACCCCAGCAGTGGTACTGCTAGGTTACTTCTTCTGTATCTAATATCACTGTACACGTATATCCACCACCACTGAATAGTCTATTTACGCTTAACACTAAACTGTTCTCTTCTTGTTTGTTTCTAATACTGTTTACTAAGATCACGTATTAATAGCAAGTGACCACACAGGAAGGCTCTATCTTATTCCTTTAAATAGTCTATGTCTCATCGAATGCAGATTGTAAATCAGTCTTCTTGCGTGAAATTCGATCTCATGCCCACAGGTGTCATTATGTAGGTAACTCGGCAATATATTCGAAAAGTCAGCAATGAGTTTCATGAGATCTTCTGAGTTCATAACACATGTAACGTCGTGTTCGCTCAACATGTCATAAATGTTAGCTAGTATAGGGTCCCGCACTGTCTGTAGGTTGATGCATCTCAGCAAGAAGTGTTCAAGCGTTTCATCCTCAGTTCCACACAGTGGGCACAGACGGCTGACAGCATTCTGATTGAATCTCGCTCTGTTCACCTGAAGATTGTAAGTTCCGGACAGGACACGTAGACGTGCAGGCAGTCTGGTTGCCTCACGGGTTGATTCGCATTTAACTTGTAGTATAGGGTGTAGCTTTCCCTGCATGAATGTGCAGTTCATGTATTTTAGTGAAGAGTATAACGCAGCTTGTCGTTCTAGCTTATTCTTCCACTTGTTTACCACCACCGCGTGTATATTCCTTTTCCAACATAGTTTGCTCAGTGCATTTTCAATATTTGTTTCGACATCTCCCAATTCATATTTGGTGAGTATTGGCTGAATGTGTTTCGCCCAAGCCTTGGAATCCCAGCGTTTAACATTAAATTGTCTGATAAAGATCTGCCTTTCTAGACTATTTTCATTCTGTTTACAAATGTTGTTAAAGAAAGTCAATATTTTCAGGTCCACTATGGCCTGTACTGGTAACAGACCGGACAAGATATACACACAGGGGTCTGCAACATTACTAGGGAGTGACAATACTTGATTGAGAGTCTTTTTGTGAAAGAGTTCAAGTTTATCTATGAGCTTCGTATTTGGTAAAATTATTTCGAGTCCATAAGTTAAAATCGGTAAAATATAAACATTATATAATTTCAGAGAAGTCGCCGGATCTAAACCGTTCTGCCCGTGCAACCCTGCCCCTAATAGGCTGTATAGCGCTCTTCTGGCTTTGGTGATATTGCTATCAACGTTAACTTTGGCGGTTTCCTTAATTAATCCAGTTCTGTTTATTCCCAAATGCATAGCAGATTCAACGTCAGCAAGGACATTCCCTCCTAACTGGAACTCGTTAGTTTTAACTTTTGCAGAATTGGTTGGTCTAACCCTAACCGACACAGTTTTCTTCGGTTGCAACATGTATCTTTCTTCAGTAGCAAATGTGTGTGCCATATTTACTAATATTTGTGTGTTTTCAGGAGATATGGACATAATGCAAACGTCATAAGCGCAGGCACAGTTGTTAATCAATATCGTTCCAATCCTAGCTCCCAAGCCACAGTCAGTATATTGGTTAAGTAGTGGATTGATGTAAAGTTTATAGAGGTCGGTAGAAAGAATTCCACCCTGCCGGACTCCTTGATGTATGTTGAAGGGTCGACTTGTAGAACCGGCCATCTTCACCACACTTGACGCGTGTTCATGTAGCGACTTGATCAGGGACCAGTGCCCGTCGTTGACCCCGGCATGATACAGTCTCCTTAGGAGGTGCGAGTGGCAGACGACGTCAAATGCAGCTTTCGCGTCAAGCATGATTACATTGGCCGTCTTCTTCTGATCTGTGCACTCTCTATAAAACTCTTCTAGAAGATATGCTGCATTTAGTGGAGAGGAACCTGCGGTGAACCCTCTCTGTGAGCTGTTTTGCACTGATAAAATATGTGTTTGTATCCTGTTTCGAATGATGGTTTCTATAATCTTGCAGATAACTGGCAGGACGGTAATGCCTCGGTAGTTAGTAGCTTCCGAGGGATGACCCTTATTTTTAAAAACAGGCGACACAACCCCGAGTTTAAGACAAACCGGGATATATTGTTGCTCAAAAACCGCGTTGATTAGAGTCAATATTTCATTCAATAGCAGATCACCACCATACACAATGTGTTCAATGTTCAATCCATATATATCAGGAGATTTACCTCTGTGAATAGTTTTCAAGGCCGTTTTGACTTCCTCAATAGATACTATTTTTGGGCTGCCTGGTTTGATCATAGATTCCATTATTTTTACCTCGTTTTCAGCCATTTCATGGTATTCACTGTCAAACACGTTATAGTTTGTTTCTTTGGCTATGTTCTCAAAATGAGCTTTAAATCCATCAAGTATACCTTCATGGCCCGTAAAGCAGGACTATCCTACGTATAAATCGTCAATCATATTTCTGCTAGTGCCTCGTTGTCGGTTAATCAATTTGTAGAATAGTTTGGTATCCCTAGTTCTAGTGGACATGATTTCATCCCTTTCAGCAGAGAGACTCCTTGCAACCGCAATTTTGCAATGCCTTCTAAATTCAGTTTTACACTGTTTCTTTACATTATATAGTTTGTCATCTTGGTCTATAACCTTCCCTGCTTTTGCCCAGTTTTTATGTGCCAATCGCAAATTCTTCAGCGAATTAAATATGGTAATGTTCCAAACTTTCAGTTTTGATTTTGAGGCCCTAGAGTTCTTTTTCGTTTTAGTAAGAGCAGTGCTAGCGCTAAACATAACATCTGTAATATATTCAACCGCGAGTGTAACATCCTCAGCAGTACGCAAATCACAAGAGTTAAAGTGCGTGTCCTTCAGACTTGTGGTGACTCCTTGTCGATAGCTTTCCTTATCTATATTATCCCATTTAATCCGAGATGTTGCAGCTCTACTAGAGTTTGTGCCATCTGTCTTAGCATGTACTAGGTTGCATTTTACAGTTATAGAGATTGGATAGTGGTCAGAAACGTTCGTAATCGTATCCACAATAGTTTTACTCCCTATAATGTTTTCAGTTTTCCCACAGATGAAGAAATAATCTATCTCCGACTTGCAGCTACCGTTCGGATGTAAAACGTTGGCCCCACGCACTCGTAATGAAGTTTAAAATCCAAAATAAGTCTTGGGGGTTTTAGTCTTCTGTGACCGTTATCTTCCTTATTCAAATCCTCATTTAGGTCAGTTCCAATCACGATAAAATGGGTGTTTATGTATTTCAGTATGATTTCATTTAGCTCATCTACACATTCGCAGAAGTCATCCTTACTCGTAGCATAGCCTTTACATGGAAAGTAAACGGAGATCATAAGTGATTTTTTTAGATTACTCTTCATTGTACCGAGTTCGATACATTGTATTCTTTCTGAGCCATCAGGCAACGTTCTAACAAACTTGTTCAAACTATTTCTCCATAAAATCGCAACCCCCCCCCCCCCCCCCCCCCCCCATAACCTCTAGGTAACTGTATTGGAGATAACGGGTTTCTAAATCGGCACCTTTCCCAGCATAATTACATAATGAACTAATATCACCTAGCATGCAGATTTGTGCTTCAAACAACCAATGTTCCTGTAGGAGTATAATGTCAACATTTTCAAAAAGTTCATTTATTGCGTACGTAGATGTTTTAACGTTTTTGCAGTTGTACGAGGCCACCCGCATTAACACGTGATCTTCACTGTTTATAACTGGGAGCCTTGAAGGCTGGCATGCCGAAAAGGAGGAAGAGGAGGACCGAAGACAATCGGTTGAGGATTGGGTACCGTTAGTTGCTCCTGTGCTATCGCGCCTCCCATAGTCGGGGCTGGAGGCTTAATGTTGACCATTTTACCTATTTTTAGAAAGTTTTGATTGGTTCACATTTTTCTATTTATAGCCTCCAAAAAACCCAAAGAATGCATATTCCAATACACCAAAATAAACTTAGAAGTACTCAAAACTGAAAACAACATCCAACATGTGCTTCATAATTACTATAAATACCATCCATGGACCTAAAAGATGCTTAGTTGATTTCTTTCTGATTTACACCATGGACATTCATGCGAAACTGAGGACTGCCCCCTATGGAGCATGTGTATTACCTGTATTTGTTCCGTGTGATTCTCACGCATACATTAGTTTACTTAAGACATCTATGAAGCATGTGTTTTACCTGTATTTCATCCGTGTTATTCTCACGAATACAATCGTTTGCTTAAGACATATATGAAGGATGTGTATTACCTGTATTTTATCCGTGTGATTCTCACGAATTCAATCGTTTGCTTATGACATATATGAAGGATGTGTATTACCTGTATTTCATCCTTGGATCCGTGTGAATCTCACGCATACATTAGTTTACTTATGACATCTATGAAGCATGTGTATTGCCTGTATTTCATCCGTGTGATTCTCACGCATACATTCGTTTACTTATGACATATATGAAGCATGTGTATTACCTGCATTTCATCCTTGGTTCCGTGCGATTCTCACGCATATATTAGTTTATGACATCTATGAAGCATGTGTATTACCTGAATTTCCTCCTTGGATCTGTGTGATTCTCACGCATATATTAGTTTATTTATTTCATCTATGAAGCATGTGTATTGCCTGTATTTCATCCTTGGATCCGTGTGATTCTCACGCATACATTCGTTTATTTATGACATGTATGAAGCATGTGTATTACCCTGTATTTCATCCTGGTCCGTGTTATTCTCAAGCATACATTAGTTCTGTTTTATTTGGCCTTTTATTTGCCTTTTATTTAAGAAATAATAAATATGTACCTGTGTTTTATCGGTGAATAAAACACAGTTAGGAATTTCGGAAGCGTAGTAATTAAATCACGAGTGCGTTAGATGGAGTGATTTAATTACTCGCATACGAACGACTAACTGTGTTTTATTCACCGATAAAATACAGGTAGGTATTTATTATTACGATTCTAACACAACAGTTACCACCTTGTTTACGCTATTATTGGGGCACTATATATTATCTCGGCGGTCAAGGTAATCAGGCTGCTATGTTTACAGGCTGTTCCATTGGGTGCACCCTTATGCAAAAGTTCTGCGTTTCAATACACTAGTAGTCACGTGACAAACAATTAAGTCATTGCTTACGTCATATATCTTGCGCTGTATGACGTCAAACGTTCTCAGCTTGTTCAAGCTTGGTTTGGGAGCATGGCAAATTTGTTGTAATTAACATTTCATTAAAATTACTGTTGAGTTTGTCTTCGTGACGTATATTTACCAAGTGACGTAATGTAATGTGCGCTTCCGACGGATGAAATATACGCGGGCAATAATAGAACAGCTGTATTTTATCGTAGAATAACATACAGTTGTCTCTCTTCTTTGTGTATATGAAAGACTGCGTAGGTCGTGTTAGAATCATCTTTAAACTTTAAGTTGTTCTTTGTTTCTGAGTGTGTTTGTGGTTGAATGCTACTTTTCTTGTTCGATTTTTATATCTATATGTATTGATGACATCTATGAAGCATGTGTATAACCTGTATTTCATAGTGGGTCAGCGTGATTCTCACGTATACATTTGTTTATTTATGACATCTATTTATGACATCTATGAAGCATCTGTATTACCTGTATTTCATCCTTGGATACGTGTGATTCTCACGCAACCATTCTTTGATTTATAACATATTCGAAATATGTGTATTAACTATATTTTATAGTGGGTCCGTGTGATTTTCACGTACACATTCGTTTATTTATAACATCTATTTATGAAATATATGAAGCCTGAGTATCACCATCGCGCACACACACACACACGTGCGCGCGCACACACAAATACACGCGCGCGCACACACGCACGCATATGAAGCAACGAAAGCATAAGTGTTGCCCCATCCTTCGTGCCACGTTATATGTGGGTATATATTTCTTGTTTCAGAAGTTACATTGTGCACATATACTTTCGTGCCACGTTATATGTGTATAGTGGTAGATTCGGGCAAGGATTTGGGTAGATTTGGGTAGATTTGGGTAGAGTTCTTGTTTCAGAAGTTACACTGTATGCATATAGTAATAAAGATTAGTATGTATTATGTTCTTCTATAGCTAATGCTTGTCTGTCATGTATGCATGTGTGTGTGCATTTGTGTGTGTGCGTGCGTGCGTGCGTGTGTCAATTGACGGATTAAAACGTCCTTTACGCCCACCTTAATTAATATGTGTATAATTCAAATGTCAATTAATTTAGATTTTGGTCGATGTAATTTCCATTTAGTGTAAATAGTTTTGTTCACTAGAACAACATGGACAAAATATTTCCTTCAAAATAATTATGCCTAGTAATAGAGCAAGATTGCTGTTGTCCCTTTAATTCTTCTCACATTGCGATGTTGAATGAGACATTCATTCATTTGTAATAGTTTTGGTAAGTAATACACTGCTGCAATGTGGCTACGTGATATATGGGTTAATGTCCCGCAGTGTCGATAAATACTGTCTATAACATCACTCTTGTAGTACACAGCTAAGTCCGTGATATATGGTCAACCTCCCGTTGCGTCGATAATTACTCTTACGCAATTAACCGTGGTGTCCGA
The DNA here is from genome assembly GCA_037043455.1 of Cyrtodaria siliqua. Taxonomy (NCBI): domain Eukaryota; kingdom Metazoa; phylum Mollusca; class Bivalvia; order Adapedonta; family Hiatellidae; genus Cyrtodaria; species Cyrtodaria siliqua. The sequence goes on from JAWPHD010011286.1 coordinate 43,636, forward strand.
TTTGGCAGTTAATCACCATTACGTAACAACACTGAAAAGATTCTACAAATTCGCATAGAAGATTTCATAAAGCACACAATTATATTTGGCAGTGTATAAGGGAATGTCGTAAAGAAAATAGGTCTGTATCGCATTGATACAATATCATTATGCATGCAACTATGTTTAATATGTTTGTGAGACGATGCAACTTTTAATTGATAATGTATACCCACACTTATACAATTTGTTAGTTTAAAGACATTTTCTATAGTTTTTTCTGCAAAACAGATTTTCTTTAAACTTTTTGTACAGTAAGTCTGATATATATATATATATATAGACAGAAAAGGCAAAAATAATGGTAGGTCACCATGACTGTTAAAATTTTAAAAAATGATTTGTAATGCCACCGTCATGTCAATCTGTCCAAAAAGTGGACTTGTCCATGAAATAGCTAAATAAGACATTTTTGAAGTCTAATCATTTATCCATTGGTCACAATTCTGCTAAAATTGTATTAAAGTAAAGAACATTTAATTACAATAACATTTAAAGCTCATCTTTATGTAAAACCTATATTTTTTACAAAATCTGTTGAGACCATTACCACAATTTATCCACAAATTAGCCCATGATATAATTTCCTTTCTTTTTTGTATGTTCCCAATAATAGAATTTTTTTAAACTTTCTAAGCACATAGTTCAACATATATAAAAACAAAATGTTTAATAAAAATGATAGGTCCCCATGCTTGTTTAGAAAAAGAATTTGAAACCCTACCCCTATGCTAAAAGGCCAAGTTTTGTATGAAATTATATAGAAATGGTGTATTTTCCTTTTTTGTTATGTTCCTAATAACAGAATTTGTTCAAACTTCCTAGCCACTTATTTGAACATATATTTAGACAATCTATTCAATTAAATGTATAGGTCACCATGCATATTGCGATTTAATATTGTTTTTTGGAAGCGTACCATTATGCTTAATTTTTTTAGTTTTGTTGGAATTTTTACAAAATGCTATATTTTTCCTATTTTATGTATCTAATAATAGGCCTTTATTTAAATAAAGACAATAAAAAAAAAATACATAAAAAAAAACATTTAAATAAAAACAAAATTTAAAAAAATTAAAAAAAAGACAAAAAGTACAACTAGACATCAAAAGCAACATTCCGGTAAAGTAAATTTGTAAGAAAGTCCATCCAATAGTTTTAGAAGAGAAGTCGCCCAAAAAAAGTTGCGCATGGAAAACTACAGCAAATGCCTTTAAGACCGTGGAGTTAGTTCTACTCTGCGAATATTTAGGAATATATTTATATATTATCAATCCTCCGTGGTGCCACTGAGTTCCGTCGGTGTGTTCTTGGGCAAGACACTTTCCCTTAGCCTCGTCCGTCGGATGGGGACGTAAACCGGGCGGTCCCGTGTATCGGTCTATCCTCCGAGCACGTTTAAGAACCATAGGAATCTATTCGATAATAAGAGTAGGGCAGGTTCCCGGATTCCTATGTATCCTTCCCCTCTCTCTGGGGCGGCTCTAAATAAACTATACTGTGTTGATGAGCCGTTAAACAACATTCAATTCATTCATATATTATGTCAGTACGTCTACTGAGACTAGATAGCATGTATATAACAACATGTACCCCTAATTTATCTGATTTACCATCGTACTATTACTGAGTAGTTAAACAAAGCGACGTTACCCGCCCCACCAACCACACCCCCACCATCCACTCAACGCCCCACCTACTCATCCCGAGCGCACGCACGCACACACGCATATGTAGCAAGCATAAGCATAACTTATGAAGCATAAGTGTATTATGTACATCCTTCGTGCCACGTTGTATGTGGGTAAATATGTCTTGTTTCAGAAGTTACGCTATACATATATATTTTTGTGCCACGTTATATGTGTATAATGGTAGATTTGGGCAAGGATTTGGGTAAATATTTCTTGTTTCAGAAGTTACACTATACACATATACTTTCGTGCCATGTTATATGTGCATAAGTGGATCTGGGCAAGGATTTGGGTAGATTTGGGTAAATATTTATTGTTTCAGAAGTTACACTATACACATATACTTTCGTGCCAAGTTATATGTGGAAAGTGGTGATTCGGGCAAGGATTTGGGTAAATATTTCTTGTTTCAGATGTTACACTATTTGGGCAAGGATTTGGGTAGATTTGGGCAAGGATTAGAGTAGATTTGGGTAAATATTTCTTGTTTCAGAAGTTACACTATACACATACACTAAACCAAATTGCTAAGTACCAACCTAAGACTATGTCAATAATATTCCCATTGTTTTTGTGTATTTTGTGCTTGATTAGAGATGAGGTTAAACTGCAAAATAACGAGTGTAAATCGTCTGCTCTGATTGCATGAACATATTTTAAAACTTTTAAGTCAATGTGTTTTCTTAGAAATCAGTTATAACACTTATACAACTGGGTATATAGGATTTTATTAAGTACTCCGAACATATACTTTCGTGCCATGTTATATGTGCATAAGTGGATGTTCCTAATTCTAAAATATGCCAATAAAATTACTTTGACATCATGTTTTACTAGCATTACCACTACAAATGCGTTTGCAAAAGAAATTTTCGAAATATTTAATGTTAACGCTGAATTACTGTTACTTGAATTTCAAACAATATTCAATTTAAAGGGAGGTAATTTAAGATTATCCATATTTCATTTTTTATAGACGGAAAATCTGTGATAAATGGGTCAAATTTTTCTTCTTTTTTTTCTATTAATTTATACCAATTTTAAGAATTTTATATTTTTAAGCGATCTTTGACTCATGTTATGTGTTTTATCAGTACATTTCAATTTTCATATAAAGGGAGGGTAACTCTCAAAAGATGTAACAATTTAAACAAAAAATAAATGTTTTACAAACTATGGGTCAAAACAAATTACTTATCATTATCTATTCTAAAATATATTTAAAACAAGAGCTGTCGGAGAACAGCGCAGCTCGACTATTTGATTTTTCAGAGAATAATAAATTTATAGCTAGTATATACCATCAGAAAACAAGGCTACAACAATGTGGGGTGGGGTTGGGGGCACAACGTAACTACGTGTAAGAATTAACACAGATATATGTAAAAAACAATAAACATTAAATAAAAATATTCCAGTTTCGAGCATGGTCGTGGTTGGGGGGTTGGGGTGGGGGGAGCAACATAGATATGTGTAAGAGTTTCGAGTGTGTGTGTGTGGGGGGGAGGGGGTGGGGAGAAGGGAGGGAGGGAGGGAGCGACATATTTGTAAGAAGCTATGTGTAAGAATTGACAAAAAAAAACAGAAATATGTAAAAAAAAAAATCGAGTTTTGAGTTGGGTGCAGGGTAAGGGGAGAGGCGGGGTGGATGGTTGAGGAGTGGGGGTGGTGATGGCAACATATATGTGTAAGAAGCTATGTAAGAATTCACCAAAACAAAACAAAAGTATGTAATTTTTTTTTTAATAAAATCGAGTTTTGAGTGGGGATGGGGGAGAGGTGGGGAGGGCAACATATATGTGTAAGAAGCTATGTAAGAATTGACCAAAACAACACAGAAATATGGTAAAACAAAATAAAAATATTTTGATTGGGGGGATAGGGGGTGGGGGTGCAAGATAGGTATGTGTAAGAATTTACAAAACAACACAGAAATATGTAAAATAATAAAAAATTAAAAAATCGAGTTTACAGTGGTGTGTGTGTCGTGGTGGTGGTGGGTGGGTGGGTGTCTGTTGGTGGGCAACATATATGTGTAAGAAGCTATGTGTAAGAAATTACCAAAACAAGATATATGTAAAAAACAATAAACATTAAATAAAATATTCCAGTTTTGAGCGTGGGGGGGTGGGGGGGGGGGGGGGGGGGGGGCAACATAGGTATGTGTAAGAATTGAACAAAACAACACAGAAATAAAAAAACAAAAAAGAGTTTCGAGTGTGCGTGTGGGGGCGGGGGGGAGGGACAGGGAGAGAAGCAGAGCGGGGTGGGGGTGGGTGGGTGGGGAAGGGAGCAACATATGTGTAAGAAGCTATGTGTAAGAATTGACCATAAAACACAGAAATATGTAAAAAAAAAAATATATATATTCTAGTTTCGAGTGTGTGGTGGGGGCGGGGGGAGTGGCGGGGAGGGGAAGTGGTGGGGAAGGGGAGGGGAGGCGGGGGCCTAGTTTCGAGTGTGTGGTGGGGGCGGCGGAGTGGCGGGGAGGGTGAGTGGTGGGGGAGGGGAGGCGGGGGGAAGGGGCAACATGTTTAAGAATTGACAAAAGCAACACAGAAATATAAAGGAAAAAAATTGAGTTTCAAGTGGGGTTGGGGGGTAGAGCGGGGGTGAGAGGCAGGAGTGGGTTGGCATGTGGGGCGAGGGGGCAACATATATGTGCAAGAATTGACTTAAACAACACAAAAATATGTAAAAAAAGTTTCAAGATGGGGGAGGGGTGGTGAGAGGCGGGAGTGGGGTGGAGGGGGCAACATATATGTGTAAGAATTGACTAAAACAACAAATATGTAAAAAAATAAAAATAAAAATTGATGTGGAGGGGTGTGGGAGTGGGGGTGGGGGGGGGGAGGGAGGGAGCCATGCCCCAATATGGGTGAAGTATGAATAAGATGCATAATGCTATAAAAAATCCCAAAACCAAAATTATAGATATATACATGCTTACATGCAAACATAGATCTGCCGTCATTGCACATTTTATGGGCCATCACAATTTGGGTTCCTTGGGAGCCCAGAATTTGCAGAAGACAAAATTACTTATCCAACCCTTTACAACATACTATAAGGAAACCAATTCCAAAATTTAGCTCAGCTAGGACAAGAAATGTAAGAGACATAGACCTGTAAACACAGCTTACACGCAAAATTTTATGTGAAACAGACACATTTTAAGGGCTATCATAATTTGGGTTCCATGGGAGCCCATGGGTTACAGGAACCAAACTTGCTTATGCAGCCCTTAAGATAATGCTATAAGGAAGCCCATGGCCAAATTTGGTTGTGCTAGGATAAGAAATGTAAGAGATATAGACTTGTAAACACAGCTTACACGCAAACCTTGATGTGGGACGCCGACGCCACCGCCGACGCCGGGGTGATTACATAAGCTCTCTTATTCTTCGAATAGTCGAGCTAATAAGAAAATTAGTTAAGATACAAAAGTTGATACTTAGAAATTTTGTTCAGTGTATACTCTCGTGTCATGTATATGTGTATAGTGCTGGATCTGGGCAAGGATTTGGGTAAATATTTCTTGTTTTAGAAGTTACATTATACACATATACTTTCGTGCCAAGTTATATGTGGAAAGTGGTGATTCTGGGCAAGGATTTGGGTAAATATTTCTTGTTTCAGATGTTACACTATACACATATACTCTCGTACCACGTTGTATGTGTATAGTGGTAGATTTAGGCAAGGATTTGGGTAGATTTGGGTATTTCGTGATGATGAGCCATTAAACAAAATTCAGTTCAATTCAATTTCCTTATTTAGTCACCACTCAATAAGTTATAATACCACATTTCACTCTCTCAGGGGTATATATTAGACACTAGCTGATGCGTATACTCTGGGGTGGCTCTAAATAACCAGTAATTTGTTGATGAGCCGTTAAAACAATATTCAATTATATTCACTTTCTCTAATTCAGTCACTATTTTTTCACCACGCAATACGTTATAATACCACCTTCATCTTTCTCTGGGCGGCTCTAAATAACCTGCAAGAAGAAACCGATGCGTAGCATCAGGGCAGCGCAGATTTTTTTCAAAAGGAGGAATCAAACTATATTTATTTGCAAATTTGATTGTTTATACACTTTAAAGGGAATATATCAGGCTTTTCAAAGGGGTCTAGGTGTATGACTTAAAATTGATAAATAATTATATTTTCTATTCTAAAGAGCCTAAACCTAATGAATTGAATTGAATTGAATGTTGTTTAACGGCTCATCAACACAGTATAGGTTATTTAGAGCCGCCCCAGAGAGAGGGGAAGGATACATAGGAATCCGGGAACCTGCCCTACTTTTATTAACGAATAGATTCCTATGGTTCTTTAACGTGCTCGGAGGCTAGACCGATACACGGAACCGCCCGGTTTACGTCCCCATCCGACGGACGAGGCTAAGGGAAAGTGTCTTGCCCAAGACCACACCGACGAAACTCAGTGGCACCACGAAGGATTGAACCCGGGGCCTCCGGTTACAAATCCGCCGCGCTACCGACTAAATGTGATCCCTTATTTGCAAAGGAATTGATTCTGCACAGCAATATGTGCTATCCTAGGTTACGCACCAGGGTTAATTTCAGCATTTTACGTCCGATTCCGTCCTAGCTATATGGTGTATTCAAAGTTTAAACCTTAACAATATGGTTCGAACATTATATTTTGATTGATATAAGTGTTTTATCATGAATCCGTCCAGGAATGCAAAAGTTATTGAACGCTATATGACCTTTGTCCTCTATATGTCACGTGCTCCTCCATATGCAGCATCAAAAACCAATAACAAATATAGGCTGCGCACTCAAAGCGCGCCACCAATAATAATTATGTTGATGAGCCATTAAACAGAATCAGTTCAGCTCAGTTTCCTTATTTAGTCAAGACTCAACATGTTATAATACCAATGGTCACTCTCTCAGGACGTGCATTGAGTGCATTCTCTGGCGTGGCTCTAAATAACCTGTAACGTGTTGATGAGCCATTAAACAAGATTCAGTTCAATCTAATTTCCTTATTTAGTCATTATTTCACCAATCAATATGTTATAATACCACATTCCACTCTCTCAGGGGTATATATTAGACATCAGTTGTTGTGTATACTCTGGGGCGGCTCTATATAACCTGTAATGTGTTGATGAGCCGTTAAACAATATTCATTTATATTCACTTTCTTTAATTCAGTCATATATTTTACCATGCAATACGTTATAATACAACCTTCTACTTTTTTCTGGGCGACTCTAAATAACCTATAATATGTTTACGAGCCATTAAACAAGATTCACTTCAATTCAATTTCCTTATTTAGACACCACTCAAAACATTATAATACCAATTTCCACTCTCTCAGGATGTGCATTTAAACAACATTCTGTTCAATTCAGTTTTCTTATTTAGTCATTATATCATCACTCAATATGTTAAAATACCATTTATAATTAGTAGTATGTAACTTTTTGAGGTTTTCATTATGTATTTTCACATCAAAAAAAATAATATATATACTACAATTATACGTTAAATAACAGGACACATAATTATAAACTTAGTGGAATCTTATGTAAATAGAAAAGTCATAGAATACAATCTATAATATGACGACGAGCGGCAATATGAATAAATATTGTAGTATATAATATATTTATTTTAATTCAATGCATTAGAATTAAAGCATCTTGTGTGTTTTTTGTGTAAAATTAATTGTGAGTTCAGTTGGTCTAGCAAAGGCAGAGAACGAAATGGAAAAGTGAAATGAAGATGAAATGTTTTTATTTGTTTTAAATGTTTTGAAATAAACATGCAATCTATGTGCTTCGCTTTAATCAAGGAAGAGCTATATTCGCAATTTTTATATTAAGCTTAACGAGCTGGACGGCGAACTGAAACTATAGCTTAGTTCCGGCTAAATGTATTTTAAAAGTCTGACTTTTGACTGTAAATAATGTTCCAATGCACAATTATATAAAAAACACACTCTGAATATGTCCATGTATGAATAATTACAATTTACATACGGTATTCAGGTATTAATACGATCAAATGTCAATATTTTTTAAGTTCATGCTGTACAAAAAACAACATTTTTGATGTGCAAAAATAAAAATTGTATGTACAACTCTGTAAGTGTGTCAGAACTCTGCCAAGACTTGAACCCGGATTTCTTTTCTCGAAAGAAAAGCGTGTTTCTTTACACTACAGAGATCGCCCAGACATCACAAAAGAGTGTACAAAACTAGGCAAAACTAATAAACATTTAGATTAAAACCTTTTCAAACTAAAACTATCACTGAATTTTTTTAATACCCCTGCAAACGCATACCCCACAACTATATGCGCATCTCCACTTCATACAGATGCTTCTCACAAAGTTTGGCAAAAATCCATATATATATATATAGGACTTATGGAGAAATAGCACACAAAATAATTTTTCTTAGACAAATATTCAAGGGTCCAGAACTGACATCAAACAGCACTGAACCAAAACCCCACTATGATGTGCGTATCTCCATATGATGCACATGTTTCTCACACAGTTTGTTGAAACCCCATCAGGTGCATGGTTATAGTAGTTTCAGAGGACTAGTCGCTACAAGTTTTCATTATATAACTCTATGTAAACATGGCGGCCATGTTTAACGTCAAATCAAAATAATTTTTGACAAGGATCAACATCATGTCATACTGATCATTTTAGAAAAAGTCCCATATCAATATCACTTATAGTTTTCAGGAAGTAGTCGCTACAAACTTGTATTTTGAAAATCTATTTTTAGCCATGGCGGCTATCCTGAATTCCGGCCAACCTGAAATTTGCTAGGATTAATTAGACATCAAGAGCAACATTCCTGTGAAGTTTCATGAAAATCCGTCGAGTAGTTACAGAAAAGTAGTCGCTACAAGTTTTTACTAGATAACTCTATGTAAATAAAGATGGCCGCTGACAGCCATGTTTAACATCGAATCAAAACGATTTTCGACAAGGACCAACATCATGTCATGCTGATCATTTTAGAAAAAGTCCCATATCAATATGTTTTCAAGAAGTAGTCGCTACAAACTTGTTTTTTGAAAATCTATTTTAAGCTTAGGTGGCCATCTTGAATTTCCGGCTGACCTGAAGTTTTGCTAGGATCACTAAGACATCAAGAGCAACATTTGTATGAAGTTTCAGAGGAGTAGTCGCTACAAGTTTGTATTTATATAACTCTATGTAAACAAAGATAGCCACCAGCAGCCATGTTTAACGTCGAATCAAAATAATTTTCGACAAGGATCAACATCATGTCATACAGATCATTTTAGGAAAAGACGCATATCAATATCACTTACAGTTTTCAATCTTTAATTTCCGGCCGACCTGAAATTTTGCTAGGATCACTTAGACAAAAAGAGCAAAATTCCTGTGAAGTTTCATGAAAATCCGTCAAGTAGTTTCAGAGTGTTAGTAGCTACAAGTTTTCATTATATAACTCTTATGTAAACAAAGATGGCCGTTGGCGGCCATGTTTAACGTCACATCAAAATCATTTTCGACAAGGATCAACATCATTCCATACTGATAATTTCAGAAAAAGATCAATATCACTTATAGTTTTCAAGAAGTACTCGCTACAAACTTGTTTTTTGAAAATCTATTTTAGCTAGGAAAAGACGCATATCAATATCACTTACAGTTTTCAATCTTTAATTTCCAGCCGACCTGAAATTTTGCTAGGATCATTTAGACATCAAGAGCAACATTCCTGTGAAGTTTCATGGCAATCCGTTGAGTAATTTCAGAGTAGTAGTCGCTACAAGTTTTTACTAAATAACTCTATGTAAACAAAGATGACCGCTGGCAGCCATGTTTAACGTCGAATCAAAACGATTTTCGACAAGGACCAACTTCATGTCATGCTGATAATTTTAGAAAAAGTCACATATCAATATCACTTAAGAGTTTTCAAGAAGTAATCGCTACAAACTTGTTTTTTAAAAATCTATTTTTAGATTTGGCGGCCATCTTGGAATTCACATCAACATGAATATTTGCTAGGATCAACTAGACTTCATGGGCAACATTTCTGTAAAGATTCATGAAAATCCATTCAGTAGTTTCAGAGGAGTGTAGTCGGTACAAAAAAAAGTTTACGGACGGACAGACGGACGACGGACACCGCACCATGGCATAAGTTCTGCTGATCTCTGATCAGTAGAGCAAAAATGGACTATATAAAAAATGTTAATCCATAATATTCGAATTTATTTAACTGCTATTTGTTTAATACTGCCTTTACTGTTTTTAAACCATCCACCCGTCTGTCTGTCCATCCATCCAATTTATCCTAATAAAAGTTATTGCATGGAAACCAAAATATGACCTGGCAACAGAGGGATGCTCATACTAAACACTAAATGCCTCCACATCTGCATTGCAGACTTGCCGTAATATAAAACACACCAAACTACTGTTTTTATTTACTAAAATCACTCTGACATTGAAATAGTTTAAAACATAAATCTGAAAATTACCTTTTGGAATAGGAAATAGTCAACCCCATGGTTCAGCCACAGTTGAACAGTGTACGAGGGTATTATGAAAACACTACCACCATTTCCATTGTTGGTTTCTCTCTGGAGAAGTGTAGGTCCTATATAAACATATAAAAAGAGAATTTATTACACATTTAATACCAGAAATGTTGAATAGCCAATTAATGCCTCCACTAAATGCAAAACTTCCAAGTGTGTGACCTTGACCTTGTGGTCGCAGGTGATCAGAAATATGATGTTAGTAATCAAGAAATAAAACATGGAAGTATTTTCATTTTGAAAATATGAGCGAAAATATAACATTTTACACAAAGCATACCTAAGCAAAACTTCCAAGTGTGTGACCTTGACCTTGTGGTTGCAGACATTTAGTGTGTGAATGAGTGCGTGCGTGATTCTAAGGATTATAGTTCCTCCGACCTGATTGCCACCAGAGAATCATGGTACAGCTATGCACAGTGGAGTGTAGACTGTCTATGAGTGATTGTGTGTAGTGCAATGCATCTATCTAGTCTACTTGAAGCAGATATAGTTCTGCCACACTGGAATACCAGCCATTGTACATGATACCCCACACAGTCACATTATTGTGACACCTGGTCAACCAGAAGTAGTACTACCCATTATTTGTCAATTATTTGAAAATCTATTTTTAGCCATGGTGGCCATCATGAATTTCCGGCCGACCTGAAATTTTGCTAGGATCAATTAGACATCAAGAGCAACATTCCTGAAAAGTTTCATGAAAATCCGCCAAGTAGTTTCAGAGGAGTAGTCGCTACAAGTTTTTACTATATAACTCTATGTAAACAAAGATGGCCACTGGCAGCCATGTTTAACGTTGAATCAAAATCATTTTTGACAAGGACCAACATCATGTCATGCTGATCATTTTAGAAAAAGTCCCATATCAATATCACTTATAGTTTTCAAGAAGTAGTCACTACAAACTTGTATTTTAAAAATCTATTTTTAGCTTTGGCGGCCATCTTGGATTTCACATCAACATGACTTTTTGCTAGAATCAACTAGAATTCATGGGCAACATTTCTATAAAGTTTCATGAATACCTATCGAGTAGTTTCAGAGCAGTAGTCGCTACAAATAAAAGTTTACGGACAGACGGCGGACGGACGACGGACGCCGCACAACGGCATAAGATCTGCTGATCTCTGATCAGTAGAGCTAAAAACCAACAGTCTTCGAAATTAGCTCAGCTGGTAGCCCGAAGCCCGCGGTCAGTAAAAATCAAGTCGGGCATGTAAATTTTGCAAGCTGACATGCCCGTTAGATGAAAATGTTACACTAAAATGAATCAGAATGAAATTGGACCGTACAAATTAACGAATTTGTGTGTGAACTAATTTAAAAGTTGATTTATTTTGTTTATACATTGCTGGAACAAAGTGGGAGGGGTATACTGGAATCACCTTGTACGTCTGTCCATAGACGCAATTCTTGTCCGGGCTATTTCTCAATAACTTCTTAGAATTTTGCGAAGCTTGCTAGGAAGTATCAATATCGAGTGGACATGCGAATACTGTCATGACGTTCTGGTTCGATAAATTTCCACTGAGTTATGGCCCTTTGTATTTCTAATATACATATATATAATACGAAATTCTTGTCCGGGCTATATTTCTCTAAAACTCCTTGTTAGAATTTATTGAAACTTGCTAGGAAGTATCAATATCAAGTGGAGATGTGCATACTTATTTTATTTGAGTACCTTAAATCAATAAGGATTTCAGATTGTTTTTATTAAATAGTGATAAACGACTTGAGGCCTCCCTTGACATTGTCTACCTTGGTACCATTTCTGAACTCTACAAGCAAGAATATGTTCTAGAATCGACACAATAAGTGCACAATATTTGCGTCTGGATCACTTTGACATAACCAGTTCCAATTAAAACATTTGAATACTATTTAGTAACGTCAAGAGCATACATACTGGCTTTATTTTTATAGTTTTTCGACTTGGCTTTGTGTAGTAGGGGCTCCTATCGAGGAGCAATGGAACAAAAAGAAGGAATGACACCTGCGGGCTATTTTAGTGTGACTGCTACATTACGCAGTAAGTTCATGTTTATCAGTTCATTAGTATGTACACAATTTGCAATATTACTTTTCTTAACTGCTAACTTTCTATCTAACGGAATATGTTGCAATATTAACACAGTGCAATAAATAAATCTAAATGTTGAGCTTATAAAAGAAAGTTCAATTTAATGTCGTTTCCAAATGCCATACACATGTGAATAAGTTCTAAAACGAACTAAAAATTACCACGGATGACGACATCGCGTTCCTTTTAATAGAAATATCAGCCAAGTATTTAGAATATATTTAAGGCAAGACAAACATTTGCTTCCCCGTGTTTGTACTGTGTTTGTGATTAGCTCAAGACGTACAGTTGTAATTAATCAAGAGAATATGGCTAACAAAACAAACATAAGGAAACATGACACTTAGTCAAGTATTTCACGTTAATATTGTCATTGTTCCGAAACTATAATAGTTCAATAGGAAATTCAAATTCCGAAGTCATATGATCTATTTGTTATTCGAGACAGGTTGCTACAAAATGATTGTGGCTGTTGTGACTTTGTGTGTTTTTGGTTGACTGTGGTCATTGAAATCTGCATTTATATCTACTTCTATAGGACAATGTTTCTCTCCTTTTGATATATATTATGTCTGATAGCCGAATCTTCAACGATGCAGGCAGTATATTTTAATGATACAAACGATATATGTATACAGGCAAGACTAAATAGCACCTTCCGTCTATGCACACCGAGTGTCCCTTTATTTCAGTTATGTTTGCCATACTTAAACTTTTCAATAGCAAAACACTATATCCGTTCAATCACAAACGATACCATTGGTTACAAACCAAATATTAGGCTGTACAATAAGAATCACACAATGAAATATATTTATGGTTATATTTATGTATGGTTATATTGTATTACATTTGTCACAATGACATTACTCATGCATTTCTTGTTGATGACGTATGTAGGGCTATAATGTTATAGTCATTTGAGAAAGAAGAAAAAAATATGAAGTTAACAGATAACACAATCAAATTGTTAGTCTCGCCTTCAACGTGTCTCACCTTTTTATTAAATACTGCTTATTGGTTATGGCAAACGTAATTCTGTTCATTTTAACTGTTTGTTTAAGCAAAGGAACATAATATATTTATGAACGTTATAGAATTTTTAAATCTGTATGAAAAGCGATCGCTACTAAAATTTAAGGTCGGAGATAGTGGTGTAGGTTCTTCGTAGTCTAGTACTATCACGTTTTTATTGAATACTGCTTATTGATTATGGCAAACGTAATTCTGTTCATTTTAACTGTTTGTTTAAGCAAAGGAACGTAATATTATTATGAACGTTATAGAAATTTTAAATCTGTATGAAAAGCGATCGCTACTAAAATTTAAGGTCGGAGATAGTGGTGTAGGTTCTTCGTAGTCTAGTACTATTATTTGTTTGTGAGGGTTCGAAGGGGTGAATCCGGTATAGTTCTAGAACTGTTCTAGATCATTTCCAGTACAGATCGTTCTGGAACAGTTCTAGAACAGTTCCAGTACAGATAGTTCTATAACTGTGCTTCATCTGTTCTGGAGCAGTTCTAGAGCTGTACGTGAACGTTAAATGAGACAAATTTTCTAGAACTTATGTTCAAGAACTTATGTTCAAGAACAGTTCTTGAACTATCTGTACTGGAACTGTTCTAGAACTGTTGCAGACCAATCTGTACTGGAACTGTTCTAGAACAGTTGCAGACCAATCTGTACTGGAACTGTTCTAGAACAGTTCTAGAACTATCTGTACTGGAACTGTTCTTAGAACTGTTCTTGAACAGAAATCTTGTCTCATTTAACGTTCATGCACAGTTCTAGAACTGCTCCAGAACATATAAAGCACAGTTATAGAACTATCTGTACTGGAACTGTTCTAGAACTGTTCCAGAACGATCTGTACTGGAAATGTTCTAGAACAGTTCTAGAACTATACCGGAACTATTCTTGAACATAAGTTCTAGAAACAGATGAAGCACAGTTCAAGAACAGTTCTTGAACAATCTATCCAGAACAGTTCCTGCACATTTTCAGAACTCTGTTGGCCACTAATTTAACCTACATAACAGTAAAGAACAATTTATTAATTGAACCTTCAGAAGGCCTTGTCATACGTGGTGAAATGTTACATATGATACTGAAATGAAATAATATCTGCAATGCTGAATACCATTTTTCTGTCAGCAACAAAAAAAGAAAGTCAATCCGCGAAAACACATGACAATAGGGGTTTCATTTAAAATACTGTTTCTAAAGACTACATTTAGAAATTTCATCTTTCAAATACAACTATTAAGTGTATAAGATGTTTTGACACAATCAGTAATTTAAGTATTATCACAAAACACTTACATTTAATCGTTAAATGATGCAAGCACAATCTTCAGTTGGACTGCCATTTTACCGCCAAAAACTCAAAAGAATGGCGTCTGCATGTTATTTGCAATTTTGTCAGAATCACACTCAGGTGTCATATATTCTTTACCTACTTTCTTTGCAAATATAAATGAAGACATGGACTTTTAAACTCCAGATAATATTATTATATTAAATTGTTCATGCAATAATGATTATCATATATTTGTTTGTTAATAGTAGATAGATTTGTTTAATTAATGAAGATGAACCCCTGCGAAACTCTGTTCTTATACTCCAGAACAGTTCATGAACATTTCTAGAACATGTCTTAATATGTTCTTGAACATTGAACATTTTCAAGAACTATTGAAGAACATTTCAAGAACTGTAATTTTTCTTATAACCTATACTGTGTTGATGAGCCGTTAAACAACATTCATAAACATTCATTTTGTTATGGAAAAAACTGTTCTGGAAATAGTGTAATCAAATTATGTTGTTTTGTGAAAATACTCAAAAGATTTGAAACTTTTGAACTTTAATTTAATCAACACAAAACTTAAGTGCTACAAAATAAATGTCTTTTTATACCAAGTTTATGGATAATTGTTTTCATGTCCCAGCAAAAGCCATCTATGTATACTTGGGGTGTGTTCAAGCCACTTAAAACAAAGAAATTTCATATTGCATTATAATACCTGTGCCTGTCAGCATTACAAAAATAATGCTTTTTTCAAACACTGTATCAGTAGGTAGTGTGACTAATATGGAAGATCACAAAAGTTTATTAGGTGGTTAATTTTGTGACTTGCTTGCTAATTTAATGTATATTTACATTTGCACAGATGTAATCGATCTGTAACGACATTCCTAGTAAGATAACACATTTATAGATATGTTAAGAACATCTTAATTACATTTCCTATTTAAAGGAATTAAGTTCACATTTTCAAGAACATTTGAAGAACTTTAAATAGAGAAGATGTTCTAAAACTGTTCTTAAACAATTTCAAGAACAAATGAAGAACAGTTTAGAAACTACAAGGGTTTAAACTGTTCTTAATTAGTGCTTTACACTTAAAGTTTAAGAACACTTAGAGTTAAGAACTAATTAAGAACGTTTTAAGAACCCTTGAAGTTCCTTAATGGTTCTTCATTTGTTCTTCAAATTGTTCAAGAACAAATTAAGAACAGTTCAGGTACTCCTGAAGTTCCTAAACTGTTCTTGATTTGCTCCTGAAATTGTTCAAGAACATTTTTAGAACATTTTCTCTATTTAAAGGTTCTTGAACTGTTCTAAACTTGTTCAAGAACCTTTCAAGAATATCTTAAGAAAAATAAAGTTCTTGAAATGTTCTTCAATAGTTCTTGAAAATGTTCAAAAACATATTAAGAACATATGTTCTAAAACAATGAATCAAGAACAGTTCAGGAACTGTTCTTAATGTTCTAGAACTGTTCTTGAGTATAAGAACAGAGTTTCGCATTAGGTTGAAAAATTCTTGTTTTTTTTAACTGTAGAGTATATTTGAACTATTTGTTATTTGGTCTGAATTGTCAATGTATCTTAAGAAGATCCGACAATATATTCAGTGATTTAGATTAGAGACATGATCTTTCTTACGACAAAGCAGTTTCAGGAGATTAAAGAAACACAGAAGTAAACCGTGAAATTAATAACTTAACTACTACCAGTATAAAGGAATTGGGATATTTTAATCATGTTTCTTTGTGATTCGTTGGGTTATACTTTGGTGATCAGTTCTACTTTGATATAATAGATCGTCTTCAATAAACTGGATTAAAATAAGTATACCTTCTAGTGAAGCAGGGTATATGTGTGTTAAGTAGATATATAAACGATTCAATATAATACAATAATCTACTTCTGTTTCAGTAAATAGTTAAAAACTATTCATCTAGGGAATGACTATTGACCTCAATAGTCACTCCTGAGGATGAATAGTATACAACGATCTACTTCGGTCAATGGTTAAAACTATTCATCCAAGGCAGTGACTATTGACCCGAAGCAGTAAACTATTGACTGAGACGAAGTATATATATTGAATCGTATAAACTCCATTAGTTTGCTTATACTTTTTGCTTACTTGTTTACATGCATGACGTCACGTCATGGAAAGCATAACGTCATTCTCAGACTATTGACCTGCAAAAAAAGACCATTGACCGCAAAACCAGACTGAACCGGATAGGAAACGTTCTCAAATCAATAGTTCATACTAATAATTTACACGTGACTGCCATTTAGCCAATGAAAACTACGTATTTAAAATGATATATAATAATATCTACGTTTGTTGGGGCCAATGGTTAAAACTATTCATCCAAGGGAGTGACTATCGTCTTGCTCAATAGTTTACTGCTGAGGGTCAATAGTCATTCGCGAGGATGAATAGTTTGAACTATTTACTGAAACAGAAGTAGATAGTTGTTTTATTATATTGAATCGTATAAACTCCATTAGTTTGCTTACTTTTTGCTTACTTTTTACATGCACGACGTCACGTCATGGGAAAGCGTAACCTCATTCTCCGACTATTGACCTGCAAAAAATGACTATTGACCGCAAAACCAGATTGAACCAGATAGGAAACATTCTAAAGTCAATAGTTCATACTAATGGCTTACGCATTACTGCCTTTTAGCCAGTGAAAACTACGCATTAAATTTAAAAGGATATATAATAAAAAATGTTAACCTCAACAGTTGTATACTATCATTCAACGCATACCACTCTTCGTGTTAATGTATTGTTCTCAAATATTCTATACATTTACCAAAGCGAAGATAATAGAGCATAGAATGTACACAATTACAGACATTTGGGAACTTATTTTATAATGCTTCAAATTATATCGATAGTGCGTTCACAGTATCGTATGCTTAACGTGTATTGTGTTCTAAACTACTTGTCGAAACACGGGCTAGTTAACAACTATGCTCAATTGTCAATAAGCACGATGGTAATTATTGATAGTTTAGCTATTTTAAAATTGCTGATTGGATAAACTGAAAGAAAAAAACGTGTCCATTACTTGTTCGGTTTACGGGGAGATCATATTGGACACAAATACAAAAAAGATGGTTGTTCGATAAGCGAAAACAGATATGGACGAAACAAAGCGTTTAAACTACACGAATACAATACGCCCTGGTTCTAAAGATCCAGTGGGGCCATTTCGAAATACCAAATATATCTGTGAAAGCTTGACTGAACATTTGACACGTTCTTCAGGGATTGAAATTAACGTTTTTCAGGAACTTGTCAACTTGTCCATAGGACAAGTAACTTACACAATTTACTTGTCCCCAGTCAAATTTACTTGTCCCCGCAGTTCATGTAAAAGCGATACAAAAAACAAGATCAATCATGAAAGTGACATTACATTCCCGCAGATGCATTCCACCAGGGCTTTATATTTATCAGCCCAGATTCCACCAATAAAAACAAGATGTTTTTTATTTGTCATTTACAATGTGCTCATCTATGTTTTGACGTTTTTCAGTCACAAGCTTTGAATTTCTTGTTATAAAATTTAGTTGTCCGTAGGACAGGTCACCTGGGACAATTAACTTGTCCCCAGTAAAATCTACATGGCACAGTACAAGGGGACAACTGTTAATGTCAAACCCTGTTCTTTTATTAGTGACAACAATGTGTTGTTAAAGGGACATTCATTCCAAATTTTGAATTTTGATAAGGGCCAATACAACACTGATAAGGCCAATACAACACTGATAAGGCCAATACAATACTGATAAGGGTCAATAAAACTGATAAGGGTCAGTACAACACTGAAACGGGCCAATACAACACTGATAAGGGCCAATACAACACTGATAAGGCCAATACAATACTGATAAGGGTCAATAAAACTGATAAGGGTCAGTACAACACTGATATGGGTCAATACAACACTGATAAGGGTCAATACAGTACTGATTAGGGCCAATAAAACACTGATAAGGCCAATAAAACACTAATAAGGGTCAACACAACACTGATAAGGGCCAATAAGACATTGATAAGGGCCAATACAACACTGATAAGGGCCAATACAACACTGATCAGGGCCAATAAAACACTGATAAGGGCCAATACAACACTGATAAGGGTCAATAAAACTGATAAGGGCCAGTACAACACAGATAGGGGCCAATAAAACACTCATGAGGTCCAATACAACACTGATGATGTCCAATACAACACTGATAATGCCAATACAACAATTATAAGGATCAATAAAACTGATAAGGGCCAATACAACACTGATAAGGTCAATACAACACTGATAATGGTGAATAAAACTGATAAGGGCCAGTACAACACTGATATGGGCCAACAAAACACTGATAAGGCCAATAAAACACTGATAAGGGCCAATACAACACTGATAAGGGTCAATAAAACTGATAAGGGCCAGTACAACACTGATACGGGCCAATAATACACTGATGAAGTCCAATACAACTAAGATCATTTCCATATAAGCAAAACAATATATAAAACATAGAAATATTAATAATACCAATGCTTAAAAGGTGTCGCAAATATATAACAATGGGATATAAACCAAAAAAGGCTAGCTAAATAGGGAAAACGCCTTAAAAAAACAACACATTTTTACAACTATAACGAATTAATTACTGGCCGCCGGATGTGCTATTATACTGCAATCTAACCAAGCTCATAACTCGGCATAACTTAACATGTGTTTGACCTATGCTCATGAAACTTCTCACACATGTTCATCTTACCTAAAGGTGTGTTGTTACCTATGACCAAATATTTAAATAAAATTAGGGCAGAGTTATGCCCCGTTGCATAAAACTTTAACCTGCAACATAGCCAAGCACGTAACTGACCATAACTTGAAAAGTGTTTGAACTATGTTTATGAAACATCACACACATCTTCATCTTACCGAAAGAAATACCGTTACACATGTCGATTAACTTCGATCTTCATTTTGGCAGAACAATTTTCGTAAAATTATAACCTGCAATCTAACCTGGCCCATAACTTGGAAAATATTATCCTAAGGTCATACCGTTTTACTGGGATGACAGTAGGGTAAGTGTGAGGTTTGGTGCACCCTATAACCTGGTTTAAACCCCCAGCGGCCTTTTTTGCCATGGCGGTAGCCCTATTGTCTACCATTTTGTGTTTGTGATGTCTTATTTGGCCTTTTATTCATCTTTAAAGTTGAAACACCTTGGATTGTTGAAAATTGACAAAATTGACTGTCCGCTCCAGAACTGGAGCAATTTTAAACCAATCTTGATGAAAGGAAACTTGGATACCCCTTTATGGCCACCATAGCTCGGTCAAGTTCGATAACCACTGCTATTGCTGAAGAAACACTGGAGTTATGGCACTTGGATTGTTGAAAATTGACAAAATTGACGGTGTCCGCTCCATAACTGGAGTAATTTTAATCCAATCTGGATGAAACTTTGACACAATGTTTATGGTGGCCACAATAGCTCGTTCAAGTTCGATACCAACGCTATTGCGCAAGAAACACCCAAGTCATGGCACTTTACTGTTTGAAAATTGACGATTGTTGCGGTTTCTGCTCAATAACGTTAACATTAATTTTGTATGACGGGCGTATATCGTGTCAATTTCGGAGTCTTTATTTTATGGTAACAATAATATTTTCCCGACAAACGTGGTAGAATAAGGGCTATTCCATGAAAACATATCCGGGACCACAGGAAGGCAATTTCATAAACATCTATGGGTGAACCTCATTTTTTAAAACTTGGGTCATTTTGAATGTATGGGTGGGTGTTCAATATCAAAGGTGCCTTCCTGGGGTCGCATGTATGTTTTTATGAAATAGCCCTAATAAAAAATAATTGTCACCAGTAAGTGACAAACGCCCACCAAAGGTTTTCTTTAACATGTAGCTATTCCTTAATTTGTGTAATGCTAATGGTTACAACTAACATGCAGGTACATGTAAAACACAATGGTAAATAATGGATGGTAGAATGAGTTATGCGCCCACACACCTTCTGGTCATGCAAAATTTGTTTGTGTAGTTGATGAAATTCATATATGCAGTTTTCAAGTCATAAGGCTAAGGCACAATTGTTATGCATTTGATACTTTACCTCTAAGTGTGACCTTGATCTTTAATGTAAATAATTGATTCTTGTGTTTGACAAACTTTCGTTAAGAAATTACTGTTTGTGTGAAGTTTTATCTACGTACATTTAGTAATTTCAAAGTTATGGCTGAAATACGATTTTGACTCATCTGACCTGTGACCTCCAAGAGTGACATTGACCTTTGAGGTAAGTCTCATGAAATTCCTTTCAGTACCTTGTAAGTGAGACATTGTTTCGGATGGACGGTCGGACGAACAAACAAACGGACGGACGTGCGAACGAACGGTGAGACTACCATATGCCCATTCCGTAGAGGGCATAAACAAGAAGACTCCACTTTTCTACCTTTTATTTAGTTGTGTGCAAACAAAATAGTATGATAATGGACCTTTGGAAACGGCCGAACACGACACATACAAGTTGTGTGAACATTAATTATAAATTGATATGCTAATTGTGCTTATTGCAGTGTTGCCGCCTTTCCCCTTAATTTAACATTGGGCGCCTCCAAACTTAAGTATTGTTTAAAATTCGGAGACATTATCCGTTATTGTATACGAGTACTACTATTGTATACTACATTTTTGAAAACGATAGTCATTTTACATAGAAGGTTCCTCGAAAATTACTCAGTTTACCACAGAATGATTAAATTGCAAATATTGTTTTTAGAATACAGTCTCTGTGCGGCACTACACCAACAGCCTCAGTCAGGTATCCATGCATTATGGAGTTTTTGCCCCTTTTACAACCAGAACCACTCCAGTATAGTGGATGCTGCAGGGGGATCAATGACTGAGTGTTAGTGAATAGCTTCCAGCTATTTGTCTCGCATAGCCAACTCGAGGCATTGCTCATTCCATTGATGGCTCTCTTTCTTAGTGTTCCTGTGATTCTGAATGAATTTAGCATCTTCGGATGAACTGGGCTAGATTCTCCGTACATTCATCTGGGAACAACCATGTGATCCAACCTTTGGCTTGACACTCATCGAATGGTTGTGCATACTTTTAGCCTTTCTTTCATATGCCGTATTATAGCTGTTTACATTGGATACTGTCAACCATATGATGATCAGCTGCTTGGTGACGCTAGACAAGATAACCATGTCAGGTCTCAGTGTGATGTGGTTGATGTCTGGGAAAACCATCATTAAGGTCCAATCTTATTTACCACGACTTGGCTCTGTGCAGAATTTTTTGTGGCCCGTTGGTGATATTTGCTGAATGGCCATTTTGAACAAACGATGAACTGGACACAACTTCTCTTTTTCTCCTTGCAGGACATCTACACCTTTCCGTGTCGCCTTAGTCTTTATGCATAATTATATACATCACTTTAACGTACGCATTGATTACATTCCAACTTACTGTCCTTCATTGGTTCAGATAGGAAGTTTCCAGTATGTTATAAAGTCGGTGCATTTAGCCACCTGTTTTTAGTTTTAGTTTAAGGACAACAGTTTTACCTTTTATCGTCATGTTCACATTTATCGACGTTCTTACGCTAAAGCGTTGCCACGGGATGAATACATACATTATCGTTTTTTAAACAATGCCATTTATAGAGTGTCTTAGGTCCTTTTGTGCCTTTTGTTATTCATTAAATCATCACTAGTGATTCCGACCAACATAGGAGAGATTTGACAGATATTGCACTTATAAACACCCTAGAACCTGTGTTAAACATCTAGCGGCAGTTTTGCCATTGACCGCTCAAGTGGGTAGTCCTATTGTCAACGGATTTATGTTTGTGATGCCATATAACTTGCCTCTGATTTATCCCCGTAAGCGTTGTTTCTTTTGGTGCGTGGATTTGGTTGACTGTGGTACTTAATGCTAAATTTCCTGTTTGGCGTTTATATCTGCTTACGTTATACACATTCGTTGTCGGAGTTACAAAATATTCCAAAAAATATGAGTAATTTATGTTATCTTAACGTCAGTTAAATCAGTTTTGTATTCTGCATTAAGAAAAGGTTATAAGTCCAACAGGAAGAGTAGCATTCACAGAACACAGTCACTCCAACAAGTATTACAAAGCAAAGGTGATTAAAAAAATACATCACAAACACGTTCAGTAAAAGCATATAAGGGTTGACAACAGGGGTACCGCCTTGTCATTGAATGTAGCTACGTATGTAGGTTGTGTTGTCATGCGGGTTTATTCTTCATGTGAGACATATGTTTATAGACCTAGACCTACGGATCAAGAGAAGGCACACGATGGCGATCTAGAAGCAACAACACCACCTGATGCTCTTCAAGAATATACACAGTCAGACACAGAAGAGAAGATAGGAACTATTGGGAATTAGGAAGTGATAATGGAAAATTCCGCATTTTTGTTTTATATGTGTAAGTTGCTATAACACTTTTACTTTAGATGTATACAATAAATAGACATTTACCAACCATCTAATAGTTTGAAAGCAATCTCATAACGTATCATATTAGTATATTTATAATAATAAATATACCATAATAGTGTATATTGTTTTATCTACTATCAGTGGTTTTATGATTCATTTTGTTTATGTTATATGTTTGCAGACTTTTAGCCATTCTGGCAGCTGCCGTTTGGTTTCCCTGGAAAGATTCCTATAACGGAAATATAGTTGGCGTTAAAGACAAAACCGGCACGCTGAGTGACCAAGGTTCGTCATTTCAAGAACAAACGGATACGCTTCAAAGAAAGTTTGAATCGAAAATTTCAGATTTGAAAGAATGTTTTCAGAAAGAAAATAATAACATAAAGCAAGAGTTAGCTAATTTAAACAATGTTCTTGCTCGTTTAGAGGAAACCATTGTACAAGAAGTCTCAGATTTGATTAGTACACCCGTTGGCGTAAAAAGAGATCTATCGGACAATAATGCGAAACAAACAAACGAATTAGCAAAAGTAGAAGAAAAACTTAAAACCAATGAGAATAGTTTTAATGATCAACTCACTGTACTTGAGAGTAAAACAAAGTCTGATATAAACCAATGGCAAATCGACAATCAGAAGGCAGTGGTAAAAGCACAGCAGGATACCGCCAAGCAGATAGAGAAAGAACAGATCGCACTAAACAACGTTAAAGATACATTGAAGATGATCGAGGAAGCAAAAAACGAAACAGACACAGCTTTGATTGTTCAAAAAGACTTACTAAGCCTGGTTTATCAAAACACATTTAACAAAGGTATAAAATATATTTTGCATTAACAAGACAAACATATGATTTACGCGTACAATTTGTAGTAACTAAAGTGAAAAAGCTCTTTAAAACGGTGACTAAATATACTCTGAGTATCAGTTTATTGTTTATTTCAGTTTTATTTGATGAATCTGTTAAACATAAGTTTTCATACATGTTTTGGTAAAAAATCTACATTCCATTTAAAAGATTGAAAAACAACAACACATACAACTGGGGTTAATTATAAGCTTCTTTTAGTGAAGCAGAATTTGGTAAAAACGACTCTAGGTCTCAAATATATCACTTATATATTGATTTATAATATTTTAAGCGTTAATACCATCTCAAAGTTCTTTTTAATTGCAGCTTCCGGGATAGGTGCAATCTTATTGTTATATTTCTTGTTTATTGCCTTAGCAATATATGTAAAAGGACTGGCTAACGGGCCACATAGAAATCAAGGTAGAAATTTGCATCACATTAAAGGTGTGCAGGATGAAATAACACATTCACGTGTAGCTGTTGTAAGTATTAAACATAATTATGTTCATAGCATTTTGATTATCGTTGACTTGCCTAAAGACATGTGTCCTGTATTGAGAAATCATGTATTTACACATATCACAAAACACCCGAGTGTCATCAAAGTTCGTTTTGAACGCACAAGTTTTGAGACTACTTCAAAGATGTAAAAACAACTCACTATAAAAATCCCGTCCCGTAACACTCTTTTGTCCCATCCCGTCGCGTAACACTTTTCTATCCCGTCGCGTCGCGTAACACTTTTTGTATTACTAGCATTTCTCAAACAGTTTTAAATTGTTCCCAGATTTAATATACGTAAAGCAACGGATGACCTTATGTCCCTCTACATCACCCATGGCTGATTGCCTAATTTATTAGAGAAGTATGTCCCTTTGTTGACAGGTGGTGGTATTCATCACGTTCTTTGGTAGTTCTAGTTTCTATAGACATGGATAATATTAAAGACAAACCAAATACACTAAAAAAACTAGACTGAATATTTTTTTTCGGGAATCTATATCGATTTATAGTCATTTACTCGCAAATGTGGGGAGTAAGCGCGGAGTTGTAGTTTTGCATTCGACTTTTAGAGCTAGCTAAACCTATGCGTATCGACTGTCCAACGCTGGACTACGAACTCCGTGCTAACTGCCCACATTTTCAGAGCAAAGCCAGCAGTTGCATTTAATACAAATTATATACCTACTTATTGTTGTTGTTTTATACCAGTTTGCGTTGTCCAGTTTAATCTTGCTCATATTGCAATGGTTGTGTCGCATTAGCTCCGCCTTGCTCGTTTTGCAATGGTTGTGTAGCATTTGCTCCATCTTGCTCGTTTTGCAATGACTGTGGCGCATTAGCTGTGGCTTGTTCATTTTTTTAATGTTTGTGTCGAATTAGCTCCATCTTGTTCGTTTTGCAATGGTTGTGTCGCATTAGCTCCGACTTGCTCGTTTTTGCAATGGTTGTGTCGTATTAGCTCCGCCTTGCTCGTATCGCAATGGTTGTGTCGCATTAGCTTCGCATTGCTTGTATTACAATGGGTGTAACGTATTAGCTCCGCCTTGTTCGTTTTTCAATGGTTGTGTCGCATTAGCTTCGCATTGCTTGTATTGTAATGGTTGTATCGTATTAGCTCCGCCTTGCTGGTTTTGGCAATGGTTGTGTCGCATTTGCTCCGGCTAGTTCGTTTTGCAGTGGTTGTGTCGCATTACGCAATGGTTGTGTCGAATTAGCTGCGCCTTGCTCGTTTTGCAATGGTTGTGTCGCATTAGCTCCGACTTGCTCATTTTTGCAATGGTTGTGTCGCATTAGATCCGCCTTGCTGGTTTTGCAATGGTTGTGTCGCATTAGCTCCGCCTTGCTCGATTTGCAATAGTTGTGTCGCATTAGCTCCGTCTTGCACTTTTGCAATGGTTTGTCGCATTAGCTCCGACTTGCTCGTTTTGCAATGGTTATGTCGTATTACCTCCGCCTTGCTCGTTTTGCAATGATTGTGTCACTTTAGCTGTGCCTTGCTCGGTTTGCAATGGTTGTGTCGCATTAGCTCGACTTGCCCGTTTTGCAATGGTTGCGTCGCATTAGCTCCGCGTTGCTCGTTTTGCAATGGTTATGTCACATTGACTACGGTTTGCTCGTTTTTGCAATGGTTGTGTCGCATTAGATCCGTCTTGCTTTTTTGCAATGGTGTGTCGCATTAACTCTGCCTTGCTTGTTTTGCAAAGGTTGTTTCGCATTAGCTCCGGCTTGCTTGTTTTGCAATAGTTGTGTCGCATTATCCCGACTTGCTTGTTTTTGCAATGGTTGTGTTGCATTAGCTCCTCCTTGCTCGTGTTGCAATGGTTGTGTCGCATTTGCCATGCCTTGCTCATTTTGCAATGGTTGTGTCGCATTAGCTCCGGCTTGCTCGTTTTGGAATTGTTTTGTCGCATTAGCTCCGCCTTGCTCGTGTTGCAATGACTGTGTCCCATTAGCTCCGCCTTGCTCGTTTTGCAATGGTTGTATCACAATAACTCTGGCTATGTCGTTTTGCAATAATTGTTTTGCATTAGCTCCGCCTTGCTCGTTTTGCAATGATTGTTTTGCATTAGCTCCGCCATGCTCGTTTTGCAATGATTGTGTCGCATTAGCTCCGCCTTGCACGTTTTGCAATGATTGTGTCGCATTAGCTGAGCCTTTTTTTCGTTTTGCAATGGTTGTGTCGCATTAGCTCCGCTTTGCTCGTTTTGCAATAATTGTGTCGATTTAGCCTTAAAACCCAATTCAATCAATCATTTGTTCGTTTTGCAATGGTTGTGTCGCATTAGCTCCGCATTGCTCGTTTTGCAATGGTGTATCGAATTAGCTCCGCCTTGTTTTGCAATGGTTGTGTCGCATTAGCTCCGCCTTGCTCGATTTGCAATAGTTGTGTCGCATTAGCTCCGTCTCGCACGTTTTGCAATGGTTGTGTCGCATAAGTTCCGACTAGCTCGTTTTTGCAATAGTTGTGTCGCATTAGCTCCGGCTTGCTCGTTTTGCAATGGTTTGTCGCATTAGCTCCGTTTTGCTCATTTTGCAATGGTTGTGTCGCATTAGCTCCGCCTTGCTCGTTTTGCAATGATTGTTTTGCATTAGCTCCGCCTTGCTCGTGTTGCAATGACTGTGTCCCATTAGCTCCGCCTTGCTCGTTTTGCAATGGTTGTATCACAATAACTCTGGCTATGTCGTTTTGCAATGATTGTTTTGCATTATCTCCGCCTTGCTCGTTTTGCAATGATTGTTTTGCATTAGCTCCGCCTTGCTCGTTTTGCAATGATTGTGTCGCATTAGCTCCGCCTTGCACGTTTTGCAATGATTGTGTCGCATTAGCTGAGCCTTGTTTTCGTTTTGCAATGGTTGTGTCGCATTAGCTCCGCCTTGCTCGTTTTGCCATGATTGTGTCGATTTAGCCTTAAAACCCAATTCAATCAATCAATTGTTCGTTTTGCAATGGTTGTGTCGCATTAGCTCCGCCTTGCTCGTTTTGCAATGGTGTATCAAATTAGCTCCGCCTTGTTTTGCAATGGTTGGGTCGCATTAGCCCCGCCTTGCTCGATTTGCAATAGTTGTGTCGCATTAGCTCCGTCTCGCACGTTTTGCAATGGTTGTGTCGCATAAGTTCCGACTAGCTCGTTTTTGCAATAGTTGTGTCGCATTAGCTCCGGCTTGCTCGTTTTGCAATGGTTTGTCGCATTAGCTCCGTTTTGCTCATTTTGCAATGGTTTGTCGCATTAGCTCCGTTTTGCTCGTTTTGCAATGATTGTGTCACATTAGTTGTGCCTTGATAGGTTTGCAATGATTGTGTCGCACTAGCTCCGCCTTGCTCGTTTTGCAATGATTGTGTCGCACTAGCTGTGCCTTGTTCGTTTTGCAATGGTTGTGTCGCATTAGCGAAATGATTCAATAGTATCTGGCTTTGAAACAATTATAAATCCCTTTTTCCAAACAGAACCTAACACACATCTAGCTAATTTTGTATGTGTGATAAGCTTCGACAAAATTATGCAGAAACAGCACAGACTGCTGATGACAACCGTAATAGAAGGTTTGACGGAACAGAGCCGTAATAGAAGGTTTGACGGAACAGTTAAAGACCACTTTACAAGTACACTACCAAGTCATCCGTCAAAATAACGAGATCAAAGATATACCACAGACAACACCATTTACGGGCAATTTATTTCGAGTTCCAGCATGTCATTGCGTTGGGGGAAATGATTCAATATTATCTGGCTTTGGAATAATTATAAACCACTTTTTTTCCACAAGCAGATACCAAACGCAAACCTAGCAAATGCTGTATGTGTGATAAGCTTCGACAAGGATACACAGAACCATTATCACAGACTGCTGATGACAACCGTCATAGAAGGTTTAACGGGACAGTTAAAGAACACTTTACAAGTACACTACCACGTCATCCGTCAAAATGACGAGATCAGAAACATACCACCAGCAAAACTATATGTGATCTTTGCTGACTTCTCTGAAAGGTATGTGTTGGCCACAAATTCATTTTTCTTCACCATGCGTAGTTCTGACATAGTTAGATAGATTGTTAGTATTCTTCTAAATTGTTTATGATTAAAGATAAGTAAACATCCACATTCATGTCATTCATGTCATATCACATACACAGTTTCAATTATTAGTGAGATACTATAAAGGCTATGTATGAATTCGAAAGAGCACATGCGACCATTCATTAAGTGTTATTATTAAGTGGTTCATTTTGAGTTCTGCTCAACCCGTTGCCAGAGGGCGTGAGCGGTAACTAGCATATTTCACTACCGTTTATGAACAATCTCAATCAAACCGAGACTGCAATATTTCGTATGTGTCGTGTTCGGCCGTTCACAAAGGTCCACGCTCATACTCTTTTAGTTTAAGTTGGTTACTGATTGGATGTCTATCTATCTCTATCTATTGATACTGCAGCACCCCCTCACGGGGATTATGTGCAGGTGCGCGTCTGTGCAGTGTGAGTAGTTAAAAGAAAGATAAAATAGTTTTAAAATCAAGTGAGAAACAAGCTTCCTGTCTATGTCTGAGTAGATGAACAGGAAATTCTGCTTTACACTGCAGATTCAGTTAAAATTCTTAAGCCGACTGTTGGACTGATCTTAAGAAGATAAAAGTAGATAAAAAAAAGTCTAACAGAAAATGTAGCCTTCAAGGACCGCAGTCAACCAAAACATAGAAACAAACAACAATTACAAGGATAAATAAAGACAATGTATATGACGTCACAAACATAAAACGGTTGTAAATAGGGCTACCAGATTGAAACGATCAGTATCGAAAAAGTCCGCTGGGGATTCACCTAAGAAATTGAGAAATTAAAATGACACGGTCGCCCTTGTCAAACTGTGACTCTACAAAATACAAAACAGAACAAAATTGTATTTGAAAAAGTTTATCTTATAAAATTAAAGAACTATGGCGTCATAATTCTCAAGATGGCTGTTCCCATATTCTTTTTAAAACCGCCTTAATATGGTCATATCTTCTCCGAAGAGTTTAATCCAATGTTGGTAAAACTTACCTAACGCATTTCTCATTATATTTATGTGATATAACTAGATGTATGTACAATATTGACAACATCATGTTTCAAACAAATCATATAAATTAAATCAATATCTTCTTTTGTTATTATCCGATTTTGATAATTAGTTTTCTCTTTTTCAAGTTGTTCGAACTCTCAAGAATGCAGATTGTAAGGCTGTGTGACTGCATTTCCTTTAACTATTATCTACGAGATTGTTCGGCACGCTCTTCCAAATCCTTTATATGTCAGTCGAAGGCGTAATTGTACTTAACGTGTTATTTAATATCACTAGGCACGTTAGCATAGAGCAGAGGGGTATTGGACTAGGAGACCTGAAGCGAACAACATATGAGAAAGTGTGTTCTCTTGGAGGTAGATGTAAAATCGTTTTTCGTGTGATGATTTTAAGAACTTAACTTGAATAATCTGATTTTGGATTGTCTAATGTAAGAAGTATCTATGACTTGTTAAGGATGCAAACACCATTTCAGCTGTGTTCATACTAATGTGCAGGGCTACTCTAAAATAATTAACGAAACACAACAAAAACCAGAGCAGATATGCAAGTACGTGTATTTGTAATATTTCGGTTTGTGATTAGTTGTGCCATGTTAGTGTTATGTATTGGTTAATAAAACACATATGTCATTGTATAATTTTGATTTTATAGAACATGTTTAACTTATTGTAAAACGCGTTTATATAATATATATTTTCTTTTTATTATGGTTATTATTAGAAAATATTCAAAGGATCGTTTGATATAATAAAACGTTTAAGAAAATAGTCAAAATTAAGTTTTAATATATTTTAACTTAATAATTTGTTATGGTGTTATTATGGTATACGAGAGGTGTTCAACTTATATTTGAACATTTTTATTGTGTAACTGAATCAACTATCTTGAAATTCTCGCCGAATATGTTGATTGTAATGTCAAGTCTAATGATTCCTTCGATATGAAACATTATGACATGCACTATTATGTGCTTCCTAATGTTGCTGCATCCGCATTTTTGAAAATGGGTAGAGAATGTCATTTTGAAGCAAAAATCGTCAATTATAAAAATAACTGCAATACAAATTTTAACACAAACGCTTTTAAAATATCGTTAAAGGTTATAGTAATCCGATATGTTCATGCCTGAACGTAGAAAAGTGTAATATGCATTTTTTTTTAATTTGTCGATTTTCAAGATTTAGCGAAAATTAACATGAAATTCAACTATGAAAATGACTAAATTTACGAAAGCGTCTAGTTCAAAACATTAACTGCAGGCATTTTTGTGACTTCCTCCGCTATAAAAAACAAGTTTCATAAGTTTCTCAAAAGAAAAGATAGAAAAATATATAACTTAAAATTTAGGGTCAAAACACACACATTTGCAAATAATGATAAAAATAATATTTTTTTTTACCAAAGATCTTTATAGGAGCAAATTTTCCTATTATCTGTCAATGTTTTAATATTGCGATAGAAAGTCGAGCTTTTAATTCAGCATCTATATTTTTGTCATACGATCATATTTAAATTATAAACACAGTTTAAACAATTATGGTATGCATTTAGTGCAATTATTTGGTTTAAGGTAAAACTCCACGGCAACAGCAACATATAGGTTTAAAATTAGAAAATGGTGTACACCTTATTCAAAATGTAATTTAAAAAGAACCGCGTGAAATTGGATATTATTTTTAAATGCATACGTTCTAAAGGACAGTTTCACATCATTAAATCACGTATTTTTTATGACAATCACTTCCGCTGAAAAAAAACCAAAAGTGTTCATTTATAAGTTGAACACCTCTCGTACACACATGTCTTGTGTCGTTATAAATAACGCAAATGCAGCTACACTGAACAACAGTTACCGAAACATACTCTTTTTTTTCTCAGGGGCTCTAATGATGGTATATGTGAGAGACCCTGGATCTAGGAAACTTGCTCCTTACAGAAGGTACAATGCAGACATCGACTGTTTTCAGTCACAACAGGAACTGAACGACGTAAATGCTATTGGACGATTTTTCAGCATTTTTGAGACGTTCACGGAGTTTCAGCTACAGTGTGCGAGAAACATCATTGCAGAAACATTTGAGAATTAAACTAAATACATAAGAACTTTATACCATCTACTCTGATTTAACGCTACATTATTTTGTTTTACTTTGATGTTAAAATGGACCTACCGAACACTAGTGTGTTGTTTACCATTATTTCAGAAACAATAAATTACACACTCTTAGGGAGGAAGAAATATGATCGTAACTGTTTAAAATGTTTTTAAGAAAATGGTTAGATACATATAAAAATTACAATTATTGTGGTTAGCTTTTTTCCGAGCTTATATTCATTTGTGCGATAATTCATATACATCTAGATTTGTAAAACAACTTAGGTTTGGCTACTCATGTGAATACAATATTTATGTCAAGCAGTTAACATTGTCTTAATATTCAATGTGGTTTTATCACAATGGCTCTTGTAATTGACTTATATACATACATGAACAAAATCTCAGTTCACTGAAAATGTTCAAAATTCGTTTCCCTGAAAAGGACATGCAGGAAATCATGTTATTGCTCTGAAATGCATTTTCATAAATAACATCATTACAATTTGAAGATATAAAGACGCAAATAAATATTTAAAAAAAAATGGCATTTGATGATGCAGAATGCAATAAAGATGAAGATAATACGGCCGAGCACTTTTGCAATACTCATGGATTGCAGATCCTTAGTTTAGAAATAATATATCGCATAACCAAAATGAATACGAATGTGAGGTTAAAAACGTTAATGCTTGATTGTAACTTTCATTTGCATAAAAAGGACAGACTTAACAATCCTGAAAATTATCATAGAAGTATTACGCTACTGAGTTCGCTGGGTACTCTTCACACATGTTGTACTCTTCACAGTGCCCCGTGTGGTTCCCGGGTGCCCCGTTTGATCACGGGGCAACGAATATGGCAACTGCAGATCCCTTTGGAGGGGTAGTCAGAGGGATAGAATCCCCCCAAATTCATGTTCATTTTATCATTGTTTGTTCATGTTCATTAAAGGTTTTCATCATGATCCCTGCATTATTTCAGGTGCCATCTCGCTCAAATCAAAAGAGCAGTGGCAGAAAAACAATAAACGTGGCTCCAGCGTAAATGGAGTTTTTACGATAGAATTTGCAGCAACTCTGCAGTTCAGGGTGAGAAGGTTCTAGGCCCATTTTTGCATATTGTATCTCGATGTACATGGAGGATGAGCCTGGCATGTTAATGCCTGTTAGGCGCCATATAACCTGTTATGTGTTGGTGCGCCTTAAAACCCCAATTCAATTCACACATGTTGTAAACAATAGGTAAACTTATTGGGCTGAATATTACAATGTTTAATAAATGTGGCTCAAGCAGATTTCCGTAAGTACATGAGTACACTCGATAACATGGAGATATAAACCATGTGATTACTACTGGACAACAATTTTTACGAAATATTTTGACTACGTTGTGAGAGAAAATCTATGGTTTAAATAATAAAACTAGAGATAAGAAGTACGATATTTGATATTATTAAATAAACGTATAACTAAATTCAATGGAAAAACATAATTAATTGTTTAAGTTTGATTTGCTTTTACGTTTGATGTGCGCCAAGGTGAATGATTGTCTCCATTTCTATTCTGAATGTTTTTAAATAAACTGCAAGAAGAGTTTGTATTGCATGGTTTTGAGGAGTCGACATTAATACAATGCTGTTTTTATATTAATATTTTTGTTTTCTGAAACTGCAACTGGACTACAGAAAGGTTTTGATATTTTAAGGATTACTACATACGTTGGAAATTAAAAAGTACGTACAACAGAACCAAAGGTCATGACTTTTCGTAAAGTGGGTTCAATGCCTAGGACCTTCAGATTTTTGTATCGATATGAAAATGAAATTGTTAAGTCATTTTGTTATCTTACCTTGAAATTATCTTCACTCGAGGTGGATTATTTAATGAACAACATATCACATTAGCATGCCATGCACAGAAGGCTATATTAACATGAATTACTATCTGTATACCTTTACGATTATCTTAACTTAAACTTCCAGTAGTGAAATATGGATCTGAGATATGGGATTTTCCATTGCTTTGAATATGGAAAAGAGTGCATACCATATTTTGTAAACAATATTAATTGTTAACAGGTGTACACAACACGCTTTTATCTATGGAGAACTTGGAAGGACTAATCTAATTAAGGTATTTTGAAATATTGGATAAAAGTCGTTTGATAGCTTGAACAAAATGTGTAAACTATGTTCATAACCTGATGAGAATTGATGTTGAATTACACCAAAATAAGGCCTTTGATATAAGATTGCAAAATCAGCAAGATATTACATATAAGAGCCCGAAACACGTTTTTATTACTAAAAGACATTAAATATACTCTCAAGTATTTTGACCAGTTAATTAAAGGTTTGTACTTTGTTTTACTTTTTAAGAAAGATTTCAAATGTTATGTGTATTACTGCTTTCGGTGACGGTGAAATAAAGTTATTTAAATGCTTGCTGAAGACAATATTAAAAAGTACAATCCAAATAATCATAAATGTAACAAAAATTATACAAGTTATTTCTCGATGTTTAAAGGGACACACGGCAATCTTAATGTGTTTAAAACTCCCGGCGTCCCGTTAGTTTTTCTACATAACTTGCATATTTTCATCAATACTAATTAATGGAAAAGTTTAAAGCAAATTGTCTTTACATATACTAACTATTGATTATACAGCAACAATAATATATTTACAAATCTGAAAGAAGAACGAAGAAAACTGAAATCTCAAATTTTATTTAATTATATGCAAGCAGTTTTCAAGTCAA
Source organism: Cyrtodaria siliqua (assembly GCA_037043455.1). Taxonomy (NCBI): domain Eukaryota; kingdom Metazoa; phylum Mollusca; class Bivalvia; order Adapedonta; family Hiatellidae; genus Cyrtodaria; species Cyrtodaria siliqua. The sequence goes on from JAWPHD010011286.1 coordinate 78,171, forward strand.
AATGACATACGATTAATCAATCGAAACGCTAATTTTACTGAATGCACGTTAATTTTACTTTTATTTGCACGTTAATATATTAGATTTACTTAATAAGTATGCACTGTTGTATGTGTTTGTAGTGTGTTAACAGTGTATGCTATGTTTTAATGCTGAATAAAGATGCGTTTTTTAATATTCATTTTTTTTTACCGTTCCTGCCTCTCACCACCTACTGAACACACAGGGTCATATACTATAGGTTCGGCTTTTGGATGTCTAAATTGCATCCAGTGGGTAACCTATTGCCTTAACTCTTAAGAATATTTTTTGGCATTGTAAGACAATAAGAATTCCATAAAATCCGCCAAAATGTCTTATGATTGTTAGTCAAATTTGAAGTATCCATGTGGTGTATTATTCTTTAAAAAATCTTTGGAAAGTACATGTCACGACATCAAAAACATAAAGCGTTTGACAATAGGGCTACCACATTGGAACGGTCAGTGGCAAAACGGGTCGCGGGGGCTTTAAACCAGGTTCTAGGGTGCACCAAACCTCACTCTTACCCCGTTTTCATCCCAATAAAACTGGACAGTGTAAGTAAAGATATCCCCGCCAGGCTATATTATCTAACAAACAATGCAGAATTAATAGGCAGTATATGTATAACACATACATGATCATGTATATATGAGTATAAGAAACAAAAGCCTAGAAAGCCTAAAAAGCAAGTACTCGATGACTTGGCAGAAGCCTGAGCAACGTGTGAACTAACCATTAGCGTACGACAAGACAATATTTAAGACAAGCATCAGACGCTACCGTCCTTTTGGGAATTAGGTAGATGTCATCATAGGGTCCACAATCTGTCCATCCATCGCACAATCAAAGAAGAAAGCATAGTGGCTAACTGAAATGGGCCAACCACTAAACATGCTGTACTTTTACAAATGATAGGGTCATAACCTCTTTTGATAAACTTTTTAACACGTTTAATAAAGATTGTATGAAAATGATTATGACGAAGGATCTTACGAAGTTTGTAAATCACATTACCATAGAAGTACGGTTGTGATAGCCTTTATGGCAGAAGTGTTCTTAATTTACTTTTATATTTTAAGATAAGATCAGGGTTACGATAATTTGCAAAGGTTTTTCGAAGTTTATGGTAACGATAGCCCCGATGTTGTAGCTTCTTAGTTGTACACTTAGTTGTACACAGATTACGAATATTAAAGTCCTCAACTCAAAAGTTGAGAAACATAGACCCCATAAGAATATGATCGGGGACCATCCCCATCTAAGTGGGGGATAATTAACAATATCAACATTAAAAAATAAAGTTGTTCTGTGTTTCTGTGTGTGTTTGCGGTTGACTGTCGTCTTTGAATGCTACTTTTCCTGTTCGATTTTTATATCTATATTCTCTTGTAATTATATTCTCTTGTAATAGATTTTACTTAATACAGTTTTGAACGACGATAGTTAACGGCAAATACCATAAAGCGCGTTTTGTCTCTGTAACTAAGTGCAGTGCTAAGAGGCGCAGTTTTGTGTCCATCACGAGCTATGTGCAAATGGCCTATCGTGCCCGGCACGAGCTATGTGCAAATGGTATGTCGTGCCCGTCAGGAGCTATGTGCAAATGGCCGATCGTGTCCATCACGAGCTATGTGCAAATGACCTGTTGTGTCCATCACGAGCTATGTGCAAATGGCCTGTCGAGTCCGTCACGAGCTATGTGCACATGGCCTGTCGTGACCATCACTAGCTATGTGCAAATGGCCTGTCGTGTCCATCACGAGCTATGTGCAAATGCCTGTCGTGTCCATCAAGAGCTATGTGCAAATGGCCTGTCGTGTTCATCACGAGCTATGTGCAAATAAACCTGCCGTGTCCATCACGAGCTATGTGCAAATGGCCTGTCGTGTCCATCACGAGCTATGTGCATATGACCGGTCATGTCCATCACGAGCTGTGTGCAAATGGCCTGCCGGGTCCATCACGAGCTATGTGCAAATGGTCTGTCGTGTCCATCACGCGCTATGTGAAAATTGCCGATCGTGTCCATCGCGAGCTATGTGCAAATGACCTGTCGTGTCCATCATGAGCTATGTGCAAATGGCCTGTCGCGTCCATCACGAGCTATGTGCATATGACCGGTCATGTCCATCACGAGCTGTGTGCAAATAGCCTGTCGGGTCCATCACAAGCTATGTGCAAATGGTATGTCGTGTCCATCACGCTCTATGTGAAAATTGCCTGTCGTGTCTATCACGAGCTATGTGCAAATGGCATGTCGTGTCCATCACGAGCTATCTGCAAATGGCCTGTCGTGTCCATCATGGGCTATGTGAAAATGGCCTGTCATGACGAGCTATGTGCAAATGGCCTGTCGTGTCCATCACGAGCTATGTGCAAATGGTCTGTCGTGTCCATCACGAGCTATATGCAAATGGCCTGTCGTGTCCATCATGAGCTATGTGCAAATGGCCTGTCGTGTCCATCACGAGCTATGTGCAAATGGCCTGTCGTGTCTATCACGAGCTATGTGCAAATGGTCTATGGATTAACATAGTCTTGTAGGACTTGGTAAAGCAGCGTTTGCTCCAATTGTTGGCATATTGTCTTAATGTCTTAACTGTATTATATATGGCTAGACACTGGAATTGTGTAGGCTATTGATCAGTTTACTATTTTTGCCAGATTTGATACGTTTTATAAGGACCATAAAACGATTTGGATAAAGAAATAGGGTTATATAATATCGTTCAAGTTGCTTCTTAGTAAACTGAGTATTGTTATTACACCATGTCCATAGGTTACCCTTTGATGTGGTGGAAGTAACAACATTTTGTGGCGGAATAACGCCTCGGACGGGTGCAAATCAACACCGAAGGTAAGAAAATGATTATTTGCTTGTTCTTATTTATATATTCCAGACGTGTGACATTGCGCAAGATGTGGTCCATATATTTTTGAACACTCGCCTGAACGTTCTTTTGTCTAAACGTTTGTCGTTGTTTCAAACATTCGGTGAAATTATGACTTTTTCTACCCAAACACAATAAATTGCACAGAAAAATCAAAAGTTAACAGGTCAGATACACTAAATCGCGTTGTACAGTATTCCGTGAGGTAAAGAACACTCAATGTTTTCAGTTTTTTGGTATCTTTAAAATCCAGAATGACTTTGTAGACGTATTTCGGTCATTTTGTTTTATAACGCCCGTGATGTGGTGGAAGTACGCTAACACGAAGTAACGCTTCAGGTCTGGTAGCATTTTAAAGAACCTCTTTTTTTTCATTTTTCAAGCATACACACACGTTTTTGTCGTCCGCATGTTTCGGCATTTGCTAGCTTATCCTTTTAACTCTTAAACTGGATACATTGAAAATGCTCTCTCCCTTGTTCGTTCTTAAAAATGTCATAGACAAGAACATGCCTACTGTTTTTGGTGAACATGTTCTGGAGCATTTCTTATGAACGATTCAGAAATAAAAGAAGTATATATGTGGTATTTGTTTCATAATTTTCTATGTTTAGTATCTATACTGACAACATACATATTACAGTCAGTCCTGGACGACGGCGATAAAGGCATCAATGTTAAGTTTATGCATTTTTCTCTGTTTCACTTTAAGAATATGCCATAGAACGACAAACTTGGCTGATATTTGTATAATTGGTAAAAATGTAAAGGTATTCCGTAACCTGGTGAACAGTGGCCCACTGTGTCAATGACAAGGCATATGAAAGGCGGATCCAATACCTCCTTTCACTACCTGAACATTTGATGAATACAGTCAGTTACTCATTGATCACTGCTGGGTGATTGCGAGTTTTTCATTCACTTGCCCTCCACCGAAACTCGAACACGCGACCATCAATTGCTACGTAGTCGAACGCGCTAACCGCTCGCCAACGGCGGCTGTCTGAAAAATGCAAAGTTTTAGACTAATGACCATCACATTGACATTTATTGGTCATTTACTTAACTACAATATGTTCATTTTGGTGTTAACTCGATTGTTTCTACCGCCGTTTTCTTTTATCAAAATTCTTGTCATTTCAGCGCCAAATTATCTAAAAATTACTCGTTGCCCAACAGTGTTAGCTACATATCTGTTTTTATATTTTATTGTTTATAATATTGTATATATTAAAATGATAGGCATTCTCTAGTAGTCTACCCAGAATTGTCATTCCTTGCATATACATACGAGCTCTGTAAGTGTCTCAGCAAATTACAAGAGTCTTAAAAGTTAAAAGATTTAACTTAAAAATAGATAAATCTGTGCTCGATAAGAATTCAGTAAACCCAACGTATTTTTTGCTTAACATTATGTAGAATACAAGGTATACGTTGGCATATTACCATGCCGTCAAAACATTCAAAATGGACTCCACCATTGCGTTTCCCACAAGGTTACAGTTTAGCGTTTGTGCATACCATCACTTTCCAGAATCTCATAGCTCTAAACAACCTACCTAAAATTAAAGTACTAACCTAAATTCATTAAAAATTTTGCAAAGTAAACGGTCTTTCATTCCATGTTTTACCACTCGACCAGCAGCACCTCATATCATTAGTGGTGTCAGGTCACGTTGTTGATTTCTGATCGTCATTTTGATTCAAAGTCTTCCTTTTCGTACACATTTTCATATATCTGTGAGTCAGTACTTTCAGTTTCTACAATTGTAATCCATGATTCATTATCCTCAACAGCAACATACGTTGCTTTCCGTAATGATTTTGGCGAAGAAAACCTGAACTTCTTTTTACAACTTGATCTTGGTGTTAAATTTCTTCTTTTTTTTTTTACTGATTTTTGGTGTAAATACTCTACTTGGTGTTTGTCTAGGTGATTGAAATAGTGTCTTTTCGCCTAATTTTGATTTGTCTGGTGTCATAATTCGCTTTCTGTTTGTTAATGCTGTTTTTGAGAGAGGCCAGTTATACCTTTTATATAACGATAATTTCGATATTTGTCTCATGTTCTCTCATGTTAAGACTGAAATAAATAGAGTAGGAATATTGTTATTTAGAAATTAAACAAAAAGTAGTGGCTATAGCCCGGTGCCCGGACACCCAGATTACAGTTTAGGACACTGGCCTATACACGTAGTAAAGGGAAGGTGATAGAACTAATATGTAGATAGATAATAGTTGCTGACTGTTCTTGAGCAACTTAATAGTGAACTGTTGTTATACCTACAAATGTATTCGTATTTTTATTTTAAAATTATGAGTGGAAGTGTATGAAATAGTCTAAAAACATCGATAGAACTGTTGGCTTCTGCGACATATAATAGTACTAATATGTACATAATATAGTAAGTTGCGGGCGTATACTAGGTAGGTAAGTATGAAGGCAGGGCAGGGCAGGGCAGCGGAAAGGCAGTCAGGCAGGCGGGCAGGCGGGCAGTCAGACAGACAGGTAAGTATTTAGGTAGGTACTTAATTTCAAATGTTCACTAGGCCTTTGAGAAAACAAATACGTTTTTAAAAGGACACATGGCAATCTTGAAATCTTTATAAATCACTAAAATTAGCCTCATTAGTGCTAAATTGATTGATCCGGTATCATTTTGACTTTAAATATGTTGGCAAATATTTAAATACAATTTTGAGTTTTCAACTTTTCTTCGTTATTCTAACTAGGTTTGAATATATTATTGGTGCAATATAATCAACAGTTAGTAATATGAAAAACAATCAGATGTATAAGATTCTTTTAATTAATATTAATGATTAAACAAATGTAATTTATTTAGAAAAAATAACGGGACGCCGCGAGTTTAAAAAATAAATAAAACTGACGTGTGTCCCTTTAGTAGAGACTGACTTGACATAGCAGGTGTTTCCGACAATTTCGTTCATCTTCAATTTATTTATACATATTAACAATTTGACTGAAACAGCGTTGGTCAATCATGTGTTGATCTAGTCTATATAGCTTTGAGCTGTTCTACTATAACAGGGGCGTAGGGTGGCCTGTTTTCAAAATACTCTTAAAACGAGATGCGAAGTTTAAATTGCTAATTTCCACCCTTACCCCGCTCGCCCCTCTTATTTTTATTGCATTTTTCAACTGTTTTGGTTTTTCATCTTTATTTTTTTTATTTTTCAAAGTTATTCCCGGGAGTAAGGAAGTATGCCATGCTACACCCATGTACACCTTATACAAATATGAACCAAGCTTGATTATTCTACTGCATGCATCGTCGGAACCTTCGTTCGACTGCATTACGTTTACGTAATCAATCCCGCGTGTGTTCCGACGATTTACTGCATATCCGTTAGTTAGTGAGAAACATAGCTAATCGCATAAACCTAACGTTGATGCCTTCATCGCCGTCGCCGATGAAAAACTACCTCATAGATGCTTATTTTTTTTCTTCTTCGAAAACGTACAACAACTGATTAGTTATTGTCGTTCATAAGAAATGCTTCAGAACATTTTTACTAACAAGCAATAGGCTACCGGACCTGAAGCGTTACTTCGTTTTGGAGTACCTCCACCACATCACGGGCGTTATAAAAAAAAAATGACAGAAATACGTCTACAAAGTCATTCTGGATTTTAAAGATACCAAATAAACTTGAAAACATTGGGTAGGAGAGTGTTCTTTACCAAACGGAATACTATACAACGCGATTTAGTGCATCTGACCGGTTTTCTTTGCAATTATTGTGTTTTGGTAGAAAATTCATCGAATGTTTGAAACAACGACAAACGTTTAGACAAAAGAACGTTCAGGCGAGTGTTCAAAAATATATGGACATCTTGCGCTATGTCACACTTCTGGAATATATAAATAAGAACAAACAAATAATAATTTTCTTACCTTCGGTGTTGATTTGCACCCATCCGAGGCGTTATTCCGCCACAAAATGCTGTTACTTCCACCACATCAAAGGGTAACGTATGGACTTGGTGTTATATAAATGGACGAACCAGAAATTATCCCCCTTGATTATCTAACGTACTGCAATAAAAAAGAAGCTTTAGTTTTTATTCTTGCTATCAGTTCATACTCCTGTACAGACCATGATACACGACACAACATCAAAAATATTTATGATGTATATAACAACAAAAAGAAGAAGAAGAAGAAGAACAACAACAACAACAAAGAAAAAAAAAAGTCGCCGGGATATCCACCTCGAGCTATTTC
>JAWPHD010011287.1:0-85332 GCA_037043455.1 Cyrtodaria siliqua
TCTTGATTTAGTTAAAAATGCCATATTTTGCCTCGTTAATACAGTATGGCCTTCATTTTACATCTGATCTTTACCAAACTGATTTACCAGATTCTTTAGTTATGGCCCTTGATTTAGTTAAAAAGCTGTTTTTTGCCCGAAACTTTCAAAAAAACGTAAACGGCAGTCACTCGCTTCATTGATGTTATAAGAGCCATGTTAGCCAGTAGAGCGTCCACAGGCCCTCTTGGGCCTCTTGTTTATGAGAATAAAACAAATCTATTTTTTCCGACAACTGTTCAGTTTGTTAGCGCCTGAAAATTCAATTACACTCACAAAAAACTGCGCCAAAATGCTTGTGCATCTTTTCTGTGCAAAGAAAAAGATCAATTAAAGTCTGCACTTAAATCTATCCGTATCATATTGTTCTCAAGTTTAAAGTCTTATTACGGATAAAAAATAAAAGCAAAAAATAAAACAAAAAGCTTCCTACCCATTGTTTCTAACAAGGCTGCAGTAAACACGGGTATTATTTTTATTAGGCCTTAGAAATATATTTGTTTACATATTTTGCGTAAAGTCATATCTATAACTATTTCAAGGCTTTAAGATTAAGATCTGATCAAATGTATAGTTAGTTCTCACCCTTAAAATCTGAGAGATGGCGTGACGCAGTCGGTAGCACGGCGGATTTGTAACCGGATGGGGACGTAAACCGGGCGGTCCCGTGTATCGGTCTTACATCCAAGCACGTTAAAGAACCATAGGAATCTATTCGATAAGAGCAGGGCAGGTTCCCGGATTCCTATGTATCCTTCCCCTCTCTCTGGGGCGACTCTAAATAACCTGTACTGTGTTGATGAGCCGTTAAACAACATTCAATTCACCCTTAAAATAGAGATGGGTAGATATTTAAGACAAATATACTGAAAGGAAAAAGAAACGCAGGGTGCGTATTTCCGCTATATATTGCATATACTGCATACCTAATTCCATAATTATTCCAAGGAAATCCCTAGATGTTTTGTAAAAAAAAAAAAGGTTCAGTTAGTTGATGAAAGCATACAACTGTGATGTTGTAGACGTTTTAATCACAGTACACGTTGTAACAAAAAAATCATAAATGCTGAAGTTCCTCTTTGAAAAATTGAGCCAGTTCAGTACTGTTTTTAATGTTAAGTAATCACCCCGGGGTCTGCGTCGGGGTTAACATTTAAAGCCTAAGTTTGCTCACCTGCTTGTGCCAAATGCACATTCTGACGATAATGAAACTTTAAAGGGGTAACCATTGGTGTGTTCAGTGCTGTTTAAACCTTCTTTCTAAAAGGACAGGCCTAATGTCGCCCTGTACCATTCGATTAGCAGTAGCATACTAAACATAGAATATATAGCGGAAATACGCACCCTGCGTTTCTTTTTCCTGTCAGTATAACTGTAAAAGGTGTACATTCTATCAAAGTGATTTGCGCGATACATAGGTAGTGCCTATTTCATATTATATACACAAAGAGGGTTACTTCATCATTATATCAATCCTCCGAGGTGCCATTGAGTTCCATCGGTGTGTTCCTGGGCAAGACACTTTCCCTTAGCCTCGTCCGTCGGATGGGGTTGTAAACCGGGCGGTCCCGTGTATCGGTCTATCCTCCGAGAACGTTAAAGAACTATTGCTATATTGACCTTGGTAACATGGTAGCAACTTCATTTTTTATGGAATTCCGAGTTGTCCGACGTCCGTCGTTAACGTTTGTCTCCTTAAGTCAATAGGGCCTTCATTTTTCATCCGATCTGAAAACTCAGAAAAGATTGAAACCCAGCTAGATTAGACCAGTAACAGCGGAAGTATGGCCCTTGATTTAGTTAAAATGCTATGTTTTGCCTTGTTAAGATGATAGTGCCTTCATGTTTCATCCTATCTTTACCGAATTTTACCAGATTGTTAATATCAATAAAAGCTCAAACAAGTTCGAAAACCAGCCAGATCCAACCAGAAACAGCGGAGTTATGGCCTTTGATTTTGTTAAAATTTCTATATTTTGCCTCGTTAAGACGATAGGGCCTTCATTTTTCATCCGATCTTTAACAAATTAGGCAGATGTGTAATATCAATGAAAGCTCGGAAAAGTTCGAAAACCAGCTATATCGGAGTTATTTGCCCTTGAATTATTGGGAAATGCCATTTTCAGCCTTGTGAACACTCTAGCGCCTTCATTTTGTTGATATCAGTGAAAGCTCGGACGAGTTTGAAAACCAGCCAGATCCAGCCATTAACACTGGAGTTGTGACCCTTTTTCAATTTGTGGTAATGTACACTGGAAACCCCAGGGGTCGTGGGTTCAAATCTCACTGGAGGCATTTTGTTTTCATAAGAAACCTTGGTTCATAAGTTCAGTGCTTTTTAATTATTATTTTTATTTTATTATTTTTGAATATTTATTTTTTTAATTTAGTTTTACAAAGAATTATAGGAAAGAACTTCAAAAATCTTCTTCTCTGAAACTACAAGTCAGAGATAAACTTTTAATATTTTTTATTTATTATCAGCTTACGGATCCTCTACCAAGTTTGTTCAAATAGTGACCCTGGAGTCAAATTTGGCCCTTTTCCCGGATCACGTTTTACATAGACTTATATAGGGACAAACTTAAACAATCTTCGTCTCTGAAATTACAAGAGCTAGAGGTTTAATATTTTGTATTTACCATCAGCTTATGGGCCTCTACTAAGTTTGATCAAATGGTGGTGACCCTGGAGTCAATTTGGCCCCGCCCCTGGGTCACATGTCAAACTTGGTTCGAGTGTTTATATTAACGAAAGTTTGATTTGTTTTAAAGCTAGCAAAACTTGATCCAAATACATCCCTCCCCTATATCTTGGTAATTGAAGGCACTTTATCAAAAACTAGTTTGATAGTGACATATCTGCCACACAATCCTTCTATCCTCACCCACCCCACCTCACCCCACCATGGAACCATATAGCCAGTATGGCCTTCATTTTCATCCGATATTTTCCAAACTTTACCAGATTGTTGATATCAATCAAAGGTGGGACGAGTTTGTAAACCAGCCACATCGGACTAGTAACACCGGAGTTATGGCCCTTGAATTTCTGAAATTATCCTATATTTTGCCTCGTTAACACATTGGGACCTTCATATGTCATCAGATATTTCCAAAAATTTACCAGATTGGTGGTAATCCTATATATATTTGCCTCATTAACACGAAAGGGATTTTATTTTTCTTATAACCATGAATGAGATATTGAGCTGACACTTGGTGCTTAGGTAGCGTCATTGAAAAAGAACAAGGGTATCTTGTTATGATTTTATAAGTTAAAAGTAACAGTTCAAAAGCGAAAATAATACCCTACTATACTAATGGCATAAAACACCAGTATATATATATAGTTTAATTTTGTTATTTACGAAGATACTCTGCTTGTGTTTATCGGTGTCAGTGATCTTTGTAAAGAACATTACAATTATATTAATAATATTACACACATAAACAAAAGGCATTACGCCCAACAGTTCACATGCAAATAGTACATGCATATATAAACATGTATATGAAATACAATCAACATTTCCAGTTTATGACAATGTGTATGTTTTTCAAGTTTCAAGGCATGTGTTTTTAGTTTAACAATATTTTACAACAAATACTTATATTAAAACGAATAATCATCAGTAATGGCAAAAGTACATTTATGTTTCTGGACAAAACACGGAGAAAAGTGATAATTATTTATAAAATACGCGTCTCTTCTTTGAATAAAAAAACGACATTTTTTTTTCAATAAGTTCGTATTTTCTGTTGTCATAAGTTCTATAAATGTTGGTATGTTTAGCCGTTTCCTGAAATATGTGTTAACATATGGTTTGCTTATATCATGATATAGTGGAAACTCCAATACAAAGTGGAATTCGTCTTCTATTGTATTGCAAAGTTTGGTATTTTATTTGGCCATTGCCCAGTTTCAATTTTTAACCTATGACTAGAGAATCTAAGTTTTGTAAAAAGAAAGGCCTAAATGTGTTTATATTGGAGTATGTCTAAATAATATTTGAACCTGAAATCTGATCTTATTCTTTACGTACTAGCTCTAGTGGAAGCCAATAATTTGACATTCGAATTGTTTAAATATATTAATGAAGTATGTTGTGTTTTTTACTCATTGAAAATACCTAACTCCATTAAATCCTGTTCGTTCCAATAATCCTGTAACTTGAGATGCCCAATTTAATTTGTTTTGGGTTTACAATCAGATCATTTATCATAACATTATTGGCGGCGCGCCAGAATCGCGCATTGTAGTAATTTACAATCATGGAGTTTCCACCTTGTGATGCTAACACCTTCTATACCCTTTGAGATTTCAAGCTAATGTGTGGTATATTTATTAGGATACTTAAATGATGCATAATAAGTTTTCGTATTTTGGCTCTATCAGATAGGGTATAATTGGGTGAAAACAACTCCCCTCAATACCACTCCATACAGCCAGTAGAGCAATACAGGCCCTCGTGGGCCTCTCGTTTACTAAGTTATTTGGTTTATTACGTCTCTGGGTGTACGTATGCACTTAGAAACGCATCTTTCACACACACAAACATAAACAAGGGTTAACGTCTACAATGCTAACACTTTATTGATAAAAATAGCGTTATTAATCAACTGACAGGATTAGCCCAGTGTAAATAGCGTAATGATTGTCAATCCGAAAGTCATGGGTTCGAAACTCGCATAGTTTATACTATTTGTCAGTGAATTTTGATGTTGCTTTGTCAATCTCAGGTAAAGAAATGACAAAGGTTCGGTATACAACTGCCTTATATGTAGGTTTACAGCCATGTTTCAATTATATGAATTTGGTAGTAAACCAAGCGTTAAACGCCCACTAGTCATATATACCGCTATAGTAACCTTTTAAGTGGCATTAACCTGTCTGAAATCGATTAGTCATTTTTATGGGATAGTGAGTTGTCTGTCGTCCGTTCGTCCGTTAACGTTTACCTCATTAAGACGAAAGGGCCTTCATTTTTCATCCGATCTTTACCAAACTTTACCATATTGTTAATATCAATGAGAGCTCGGACAAACACCAGCCAGATTGGACCTTTTACATTGGAGTTGATGGCCCTTGAATTTCTTAAATATGCTATGTTTTGACCTCATTAAGACGAAAGGGCCTCCATTTTGCCGGATTTCAGTGAAACTTTGCAAGGATGGTCAGTAACAAGCCTAGTTGTACATATCGTCACCGTGTTCCGGTTGAATGATGTTGGTGATGTTATAGCCTTTTAAAGGTTTTAATACACAAACTTTGTCCTGACTAGTTCACCTGAAACCCTGGCCGGATTTAAACGAAGCTTTTTAGGAATGATTAATTCCATGTCTACACTACTCAACTTTTATAATCGGTTACCCAGGTTTTTTGAAAATAACACAAATACTAAAAACTGGAAATCACGGAAACACATACCAATATTTTATTAAGTTTGTCAACAAGGTTTTAGTCCAATCAAGGCAGATTAAGGTTTATAAATCGCTAGCGATATTTGTTAAACGACGCCAGTTAAAATTTCAAATTAAAAATGAATTATTAAACATTTAATAAGTCTTTGAAAAGTGACCGATTATAAATGTTGAGTAGTGTAGTTGTGCAAATCATCGCCGTGTTCAGGTTGAATGATTTTTGGCAGAATTGTGGCCCTTTAAAGATTTTAATACCAAAACTTTGTCTGGACTAGTTCTCCTGAACCCCTCGCCAGATTTCAACGAAACTTTGCAGGGATGATCAGTCCCAAGCCTAGTTGTGCGTATCATCGTCGCGTTTCGGTTTACAGATTGTTGGCGGAGTAATGGCCCTTTAAAGGTTTTTGATACACAAACATTTTCCGGACTAGTTCTCCTGAACACCTGGCTGGATTTCAACGAAACTTGACAAGGATGATCAGTATCAACCTAGATATGCATATCATCGCCATAATCCGGTTGAATGATTTTTGGCGGAGTTATGGCCCTTAAACACAAATTTTGTCCAGATTAGTCTCTTCTGAACTCTTGCCGGATTTCAGCAAATCATGGCTGGGATGATCAGGCCCAGTTGCACCTGTCGTTGCCGTATTCTGGTTGAATGAATTTTGGCAGAGTTATGACCCCTTAACGTTTTAATACACTAACGTAGTCCAGACTAGTTCTCCTGAACCTCTGTCTGGATTTCAACGAAACTTGGCAGCGGTGATCAGTTACAAGTCTAGGATGTGTATATCATCGCCATGTTCAGGTTAAATGATTTTTGAAAGAGTTATAGCCACTTTTACATAAACTTTATCTTGAGCCAGTAGAGCGTCCACCGGCCCTCTTGGGCCTCTTCTTAATGTATTACCATGTACGTAAAGCTTGCATGAGTGCAGTGATATACACAACTAGTACATGAAAAGATAATGTTCAATATAATAGCAAATTGTGAATGTCTTTTACTTCTTTACTTGTTCATTTCAGATTAATTTACTTGAAACCCGTCGTAATACAAGCCGCGTAAAAGGATCCAATATATACTACCATTTGGATAAATTATTGGGAGTTGGATCTTTTTCACAAGTTTATGAAGGAGCGATGATCTCTAACAGCAAATGTGGTTCGCGAGGATTTAAGATAGCCGTAAAACGCATTAATCAGGAAAGTAAACTCGATGCATCAAAAATACAAAAAAAGGATGCAAAAGGTGTATAGAGAAGTAGAACACCGGGACAAAGTTGAACCACATCGGAGCATAAACATTGTCGGTTATTATGGATCTTGGATTGATCACCAAGTACTATTCATTGCGTTTGAAATTTGCCAAGGAACATTACGTGATTACGTAAAAGACAAATACATACACATGAGGCAGTCATTCAAACCAGTACAAGCTAACCAGTGCATGGCAAATGGCCTCAACTTTTTGCATGCACGTCACATAGCGCATTGTGACCTTAAACCTGAAAATATATTGATTGTTTATGACGGGCAACGTATTCGAAAGGTTGTTTTAGCTGATTTTGGGTCAGCAAAGAACACAACAGAAAGTATGTTCTCTTTCACGGGCGCATCAGGAACAATAGGCTACATAGCTCCTGAAGCATGGCATATGATTCGTAAATTGGAAAACGACTTAGACATAAATCCATATCTTAATAAAAAAAACGAAATATTTTCGTTAGGCGTCTTATTTTATTTTTCTACAACATCGGGAAAGCATCCTTATGGAAATCAGGTGACAGGTCAGCAGGACATTGCACTTGGGTTACCTCCAGACTTTAGCAATCTAGAAAGTAGCAATGATCCACTACATCAGCTGTTAGAAAAGATGCTTTTAACGGATTCAGCCGACAGACCAACTTCTGACCAAATATGTAGTCATCCGGCACTATGGCAACCCGCAGACATTTTGGATTTCTTTGTAAAGAAAAGCGACGCTTTTGAAGCCTTGCTAAAAACCGATCCTTCACAATCGAGTAAATTGGAAAATACCTACCTGTTACCAAATGGAAATTGGATGCGAAATCTTCCCCAAAACCTGAGAGAATTTCTGAAGCAGTACACCGTAAACGGCAAGAAGCTGTATGATGGAAAAGGTTCAGTTGCACGGTTTCTACTGCGAACAATCAGAAATGTCGAAGGTCACTATAGAGATTTTCCGGAAGATGTTCAATCCGAGTTGGGCAGCTATCCAATCGGCCACGCTGACTTCTGGGTGAACTTGTGTCCGAAGTTGTTAATGCATGTACATGACATACTTGGCAGTATTTAAACGGCTACTTAAATTTGAAACGAAGACAAAAAAAACTGAAACTCAGATATAGTATTATAGCAGCATTCAAGGACGACAGTCAGCCACAAACACACACAGAAACAAAGAACAAATTTAAAGATGAATACAACGCCAAATAAGACATCACAAACACAAAAGGGTTGACAAGTTTGTGCATGTTGTTTTTTGAAAATAACTGATATAAACGGTGAAGAGATTAGTCAGGATATGCCTCAAGATCCTAGAAAATTCGGAAATTGAAATGATTCCTAAGTGCGAGTTACGAGACATTGAAATTTTTCATCTGGATACCATGAAACTGTATAAGGAATATCAGTCTGATTTCTAGTAGTGCATATTGTCAGGATGTTTCGGTTGAGTGATTTTTGTCACGAGACTTTTTCAAATAAAATAATTCGGACAATATGAAAACACTTAATCATTCATATTTGAACGAATAAAACTGTTTTAAGCAAAATCTGTTTTTAGCAATTGCCATAATCCATCAAGGCTATTACACATTGGTCTTCAATTAACAATGAGACAATGATTACTGTCTTTTCCAGGACCGATGTCTGATCCAGAGTTGCCATTATATGCTGAAGATACAGAAGACCATTGTTGTTTAAAATGTACATGAATGAAGTTAAATACAATACTATCAGACATTTTTGCGTCAGTCGTCTGTCCGTAAACATTTAGAGTGGCACCACTTGATGGGTGTTCATGAAACATAACAAAAATATGGCTCTTGGTGTTAAGTTGGTCCTAAATAAAATAAAGGCGGACCTGAAATTCAGGATTGCCGCGTCAACAAAAAATAGATTACAAAAATACAGGTTATGTTGGAAAAACTTGGTAAACACTACTCTGAAATCACTTAATGGATTTTTATTAAAATTAACAGGAATACTGCTTTTTATGTCTAGTTTTTCGTAAGTAAAATTCAAGTTGGTCAGAAATTCAAGATGTCTTCCCACAGCTAAAAATAAATTGGAATGAAACTTTACACATGTAGTATATTCAGTATCCATTAATAGCATGCCACGCGCACGTTACATTTACCTGCAGCATACTTTTGCACAGTTATGCTCTTTTTTCCACTTCAATGACCTAATATCAGTACCACTGCTCAGATTGACATAAAACTTCACCTGTGTATTCAATATCAATAAATAACTTTATTTATTTTGTCACAGTTATGCCCCTTTTTGTGTCACCTGCCTCGCATGGCAGACACTTAGGGATCACTTTGTCCATCGTCCATCGCACTTTAACCTGCAACGTAGCCTTGAACATCACTTTGAAAGTATGTGACATATGTCATGAAACTTCACACACATCTTGAGATTATTTTGAGCTTATTTTGTGGAATGTCGTTACACATATCCCGAAATGTTCGAGTAGCATATAGTCGCCGTTTTTTTGCGTCTGTCCCATTTGTGTCTTCAAAACTACTGATGGGACTATGATAAATCTTCAAACAATGATATAGGGCAATGAGAGGAAGTGCGTGCAGAGTGCAAGAACCGTAGCTCTGTCTTCATTCAAATTAGAGATATTTCCCTTTGTCATTGTATACTTAGATATTTTATCCGGAGCATAACTTCAAAACTATTTATGGGACTGCAATTAAACTTCACACAATGATAGCGGGCAATACGAGAAAATACTTTTATGTATGTAATAAATCAAAAGTTAGACTGGATTAGGCCAACAAAATAAATGATTGTTTCTTGTCTTCTCTCCGAAAAGTTGCCTAGGTAGGTAAGATAATTTTTAATTGATCCTTAATACTAGTACGACATAATACGGGTGGTACTTTATACATCTTAAAATAGGGTCGGTCGAAAGAAGCAGATGTATTTTTTACACGGACTACCTGTTCAAAAAAACTAGACGGGGATGTATTTGTAACATAAACATATATATACCCCACATTCTCAATGTAATGCATATGAACCAACCTGGCTGAAAGTTGAGCCCTGCACATCGTTTCGATATGGTGAACATTTGTGCCAAAATCATTCAATCGGAACTTAACCGCAACATCCCGATAATAAGTGCTAGTAGACATCATACTGATACTTCATATAAAGTTTCATGAAAATCGGATCAAAAATGTAGGAGTTGAGCGGACAAGTTCTCCGCCAAAAATCATTCAATCGGAACGTCCTGACAATCATACTGATACTTCCTGTGAAGTTTTATGAAAATGGGATGAAAACGTAGGATAAGTTAAGCGGATAAGTAAGTGGAACAGACCGACGGACAGACGGGCGGACGGACGGACGAATATACCTACATACGGACGGACATGATGGCGACTATATGCTCCCCCGAATATTTCGAGGAGCATAAAAACATGACAGCCTTACATTTCCCCTAGTCAAACAGACGAGTACTCACCTCCCTGTATCAGCCTCAGTTAACAAATACTTCAAATGAGTGTATACATTCCTTCTTTATGTCGTAGATAACAAACTTTAGGAACTTTCAAATTCTATTTCAGAACTTCCAACCCTACAACCTGCCTTCAGTCTGAAAATGACAGTATTTTGTACTTGCGTGTATATAACAGTTTGTCTAAAATCTATGACTAAATCAGTCTTGTCAATCAATCTTGTGTGTCCAAATAGCACTGTCGGTAGTGACCTCGATATTCACCATTGAAGCAAACCGGGTATGATTACTGATGATAAGAGTTTAATGGCTGTGAGAGGATATCGTGGTCACTCGTTCAGCCAAGGGTTTTTTCCTCGGGTTCTCCGGTTTCCTGCTACATCAAGGCCATGCAGTGCAGTCATCCAGCCAACGAGTGGGATTGTATAAACTGCGTAGTTTGTTTCATGATAAAAGTAAAATCAACAAATAGAGGAACCAACAGTGGTACAAACGCTGGATTGCGTATTCAAAATATTTAACTGAACAATTTAAGTAAAAGGGGGTATATTTCAGGTAAAGTTCATAACAGAGTTATAGTTCGCGTCATATTGTGTAATGATATTGAACATGTGTGCCAATTTCAAAGCTTTCCGACAATTTGTTTTCGAGAAATGAAGTAAAACAAAACCTTTAAACCTAACTGTCAAAATGGGTAGACCGACGGACAGATGGAAATCGCCAAACTATGAGCCTGGATTTGCTACACAATCCGGCTAAAAGCTTTTTGCATATATATCTATCGTAAAGGAACTTCAGGTGATCGATTTTTGTGTCATTTTATGATTCTAACCTTTACTGATTACCAATTTACAAGTTCTAAATTACTGCGGAAGCAGCTCCAAATAGCACTGTCGGTAGTGACCTCGATATTCACCATTGAAGCAAACCGGGTATGATTACTGATGATAAGAGTTTAATGGCTGTGAGAGGATATCGTGGTCACTCGTTCAGCCAAGGGTTTTTTCCTCGGGTTCTCCGGTTTCCTGCTACATCAAGGCCATGCAGTGCAGTCATCCAGCCAACGAGTGGGATTGTATAAACTGCGTAGTTTGTTTCATGATAAAAGTAAAATGAACAAATAGAGGAACCAACAGTGGTACAAACGCTGGATTGCGTATTCAAAATATTTAACTGAACAATTTAAGTAAAAGGGGGTATATTTCAGGTAAAGTTCATAACAGAGTTATAGTTCGCGTCATATTGTGTAATGATATTGAACATGTGTGCCAATTTCAAAGCTTTCCGACAATTTGTTTTCGAGAAATGAAGTAAAACAAAACCTTTAAACCTAACTGTCAAAATGGGTAGACCGACGGACAGATGGAAATCGCCAAACTATGAGCCTGGATTTGCTACACAATCCGGCTAAAAGTTTTTTGTATATATATCTATCGTAAAGGAACTTCAGGTGATCGATTTTTGTGTCATTTTATGATTCTAACCTTTACTGATTACCAATTTACAAGTTCTAAATTACTGCGGAAGCAGCTGCAATTATTTCTAGTTTCTAACTATCTAATTATGTTTAAATATATAAAAAAAAAAATAACTTGCGGCATGGTTGTGTAATAAAGCGATGATATATTTATCATAATACACTAGTGTAATTAATATGCAAATGAAGGCTAAATCATCGTTGCTTTTTATGTTCAGCTCGTTGTGCATTGTCACTGCTCGTCGATTTCAGCAACCGTTAAAAATATCGAATTACAGTAAACGACAAGGTTGTTCCTAATTCGTTGTCGCACGGAAAAGAAAAGAGTCAACATACGACTTCATCATACGGACAAAGACATCAAAGACAAACGTTATATATGCAACTACAATAATATATATGGTTTCTAAAGAGGCTAAATAAAATCAGATGTGTGGTTCCGGATACTTTGCAGAACAATATTAGGTCTGTAAAAACTGTTCTCTTTTTATAGAGATTGTTTTTGAACCAGTAAAATGAGAATAGACTGCACGTAGGTATTGCTTGTTACTTCGTCCATCATGTATGGTTCACAAATGAACCTAATTTAATAATGCTGTCAACACTGTATTGACGATCATAAATGGCTGAAGGCATCTCTGAAATGAATTAACTTTACCAGAGTTGTGTCCCTTTCTGAGTATGATGATTCGATCCCGGTACTTTCATACTTTTACACAAAAAACAACGAGAAGAAATTATAGTCAGCAAAAATGGTCCAAAATCTAGCGTTGGTCGGGTAACTGGAACCACATATACTATTTTAATTTGCCTGAGGCATTTTTGGAGTCATGTGATCAATAGACCCTCGCAATCGTGCTTATTTCATACTGACTTCATTGTTTTTGTTGTATAAATTGAATTGATGGCACATCATCGTACAGCTGGCCAATTTTAACATCGTTAACTATCCACACCTGGATGAAGATGTACCTCGTGCTTCCTCATACGGGGTGTACATCTCCCAGCTCATTCGATTTGCTAGAGCGTGTAATGGTGTTATAGACGTCAATGATCGAAATCAAGTTATTACAAGTCAACTTCTTCAGCAGGGTTTTCGTTATCACAAACTACGTAGATCTTTCTCTAAATTATACCGCCGCAACGAGGGTCTGCTGGAAAAGTACAACACCAACCTTAAAACACTTCTGCGACTAGGCATATCACAACCCTCATTTTATGGAGATGTGGTCTATAAACTTCGAAAGTTAAAGGAGTCTGACGGGTTTCCTGACCGCTTTACAAATTTAATCAGGAAGTTCGTCAGAAAAGGATATAACCCTTTGGTTTTACAGCGCACTGCATGTTTGGTGATTGACCCCTCTACAGTCAGTCATTACGCTTCACTTTTCACTTGTGCGATAGCTGGACTACATCTTGGGACTCTATGATTGTACCTACTGAAACCCCAACTAAGGGAGGTGGGTGCCTGAGCTTTCGTCCCTCGGGTTTTCTGTTCGTACCCTAGATTGGTTTTCCTTTTAGCTGCAACTACTATGGTTGTTCAGTACGATTCTGGATACATCCTGAGATGTTTATTATTGTGTATGTGTTTCTTTAGTTAGTTTCTCTGGATGTGGACTTTATTGTTAGAGAATTCCTTTTGATGGGATGTAGTTTTGTTTACACTGTCTTGTCTATTTGGGCGCTGAAGACAGGATAATAGCGTGGATTGTGCGCATATAAAATCTATTTATGTAACCAGTAGGCCTTTTTGCCTACTGACCGTTCCAAGTAGGTAACCCTGTCTTCACCCCCATTTCTGTTGTTGTTTGTCTCTTTCTTTGTATTATCAGGTCCTTGTTTGCAGTACAGTGCGGACCTACGATGCTATTGCGTTCGGACGCTGTGGTTTCTATAGGACCCTATATCTCATTTTTGCATCATATGATATTATCGAACCTGTTTAATAAATTCAATATTTAAACAGGTACTCAGATAAAAATAATTAGAACTTCTACTTATATATATCCTGTGACATCTAACATGTTGAAATATATTACTACATAATTTTTTTCATCCAACATTTTAAAAGCTTGAATCTCTCCATGGTGTTTAAAGGGGTTGATGAATTATTTTCAAACAATATTTATTTAAAAAGGGCACTGAAAAACTTGAAAAACGCTGAAAATATTATCAAAATACAATAACAATTAGAGGAGATATAATATATTGAAAATTTGCAAAGAAACGTAAATGGAGGCGACCATCTTGGGAGATGATGTCATCGCTCCTTTTGACCATATATGGCATATTGACAAAGTATCTTTTAAAGCAAAGAAAATCATTGCAAATTGATAAAAATAAATATAAACATGTAAAATATATACATTGTATTATTAGTTTTCATTTGCTGTGGTTTTCCTTGCTTTAAAAGACATTTTGTCAATATGTAGTAAAAAGGCGCGATGATGTCATCTTTCCAAGATGGCCGCAGTTTTTTCCCCTTTATATAAGTGGTACCGAAAAACGGTACTATTCCAAATGGCAAAAAGTATGGGGTTTTCTCAATTGGAGGAAATAAATCCCAATCATTTTTTTTTTTAAATAATTGGATTGGAAATAACTTAACTAAGGCAATAAGTCGTAGATTATTGAAATCAGTTAGAAGTTATGGGAAATTAAAAGCAGTAACTTTATCATACTAAGCCAAAGACGTCGTCAAATTTAATTTAAAAAAAAAGTATGCATACTGCAGTACACTTGATTATAAAGCATGGAAGAAAAAGAAAATGTGTTTTTTTGTCGTGAATAACACGTTATTCAAATAGTGAAAACGAAGTTATTCAAATATTAAAAAACTTTTGGATTTCTGATAGGATTTTAGTTTTTAAAAATCAGAATCTGACAAAACGGGCTTTCCACTCCGGACGTGAAGTCACTGAAATATGAATAAAAACCAACGACACAAGTCTAGTATCTAGAAATCAATTACACAAAATAATTTTCAAAATGCATGGTGCGTTTCTTGAGAAGAAGATGTGATTAAATTTTCGCTATATTTAGTAATGGAAGCCATCTTGGATCCAAAGAACAGAACAGAACATAGACTTTATTGACTTGTTTAGAGTACATCATCATTCTAATGAACATAAATATATAAACATGTTAATGATTACGTGCCAATAACACACACACACACACACACACGTGTGCGCACGCACGCATGTATGCACGCGCAGACACACGCGCATACTCAAGCTCCCACACAAAACAAATACTAATTAACAAAATAAATCAGTACTATTGGAATTAGAGGTTGAACTAAGTAGTAATGTGATTAACAGATATACGTAACTATAGTGCAAATTTGATATATTTCGCTAAATCAAAAAGAGTTTGTCTATTCACAGATTGTGATAATTCAATAAACTGTGATGGCCATCTTGAAACTTGGTTTTAAACCAACAAGAAACGCGGAAATTATGCGAAAATCTGGTTTTCCAACTACCTACAACATTTCGTTCCAATATCTCTTTACACCAAGTGAAGTTATTGCCCGGAAATCGAGTTATATTTTTAGAAATATTGACCTTGATCTTGTCCCTTGTGACCCCAAATGCTAATCAAAATCGTCAATTCTATCTAAACTACCTAGTTCATACAACATTTACTTCAAATATCTCATTCCTAACTAAGTTATTGAGAGAAAACCATTTCCTTATTTTTAGCAAGAGTGACTTTAATGGGATGACAGTAGGGTAAGTGTGAGGTTTGGTGCACCATAAAACCGGTTTAAACCCCCAGTGGCCTTTGTTGCCACTGACCGTTCCAAGGCGGTAGCCCTATTGTCAACCTTTTATGTTTGTGATGTCGTTTGCATTTTTCATTACTTTTGCCTTCTCGTTTGTCTGTTTGCGCGTTTGTTTTTGTGTTTTGTGGTTGACTGTCGTCCTTGAATGCTGCTTTTCTTGTCCGATATTTTTATCTTTCTTGACATTGACACCGGTGACATCAAATCTAACCCCGTGCTCCACACAGAAAATTTTGTTTCAATATCTCATTATTGTTATTGAGGGGAAACCGGTAAGAGTGACCTTGACGCAATGACCTAATTTATGTAAATTCAGGGATTTCCTTCTATATAGCCTACATTTGCAGAAGTTTTCGATCCAATATTGAGCAGAAAGTAATTTTCTATATTTGTTGAGAGTGACCTTGACCTTTACCTCAGTGACATCAAGTGCAATTCCAAGCTTTCCGTCCTAATAATCTACCTACACAGCAAGTTTTGTTCCACTTTCTAATTCTCAACTTAAGTTAATAAGTGGAAACTATTATTTTTTTTAACAAGACGGACATTGACCTTGACCACAGTGACCTAAAATGCAAATTCCAAGTGTCTTGTTTTATAACCTACCTACACGGCAAGTTTCGTTCCAATATCTCCTTCCTAAATAATGTTCTTGAGTAGATATATTTGTTCTATTAGTGACAGTGACTTTGACCGCAGTGACATCAATTGCAAGCGTAAGCTTCCTTTCCATATACATGTTTATGCTAAATACAAAGCAAGTTTCGTTCCTATCTTTCATTCCTTACTTAGGTTATTGAGTGGAAACCATTTTTATTCTTTTTTATAGAAGACGTGACATTGCCATTGACCCAATGACCTCAAATGCAAATTCCAGATTTCCTCTTATATAACCTACCTACACCGCACGTTTCGATATCTCATTCCAAACGAAAGTTATATAAAAAAAAACATGACTTTTTACATTTTAGTACCGGTGGCCATCTTAAAAAACATAATAACATAAATCTGAAAGACTATACCCTGCCCATTGTCCATGTGAAGTTTGGTCAAAATTGGTGTAGTGGATTCTGCGGAGCTGTTTAAGCACAATTTAACATTTTCCATATATAACACAAACTTCGCGTCATCGTGGCGGCCATCTTGAAACTTGGACGAATATCTGAAAGTGTAAGACCTAACAAGGAATTATATGAACGATTTTTACAAAACCATGTTGCGGTTCCTGAGAAGATATTTGTCAAATGTTCGTTATTTTAAATAACGGCAGCCATCTCTGATGACGTCATGACGTCAAAATATTCAATGCACTATTCCAGATACATTTGAACCTTTGGGTAAAATTTGCAAGCGCTGCCGATCAATTTGTCTATGAAAAGCGGCAAGGAGAAGAAGCCGAATAATAAGAATAAAGAGAAAAAACACGTTTCCACTGAAAGGTGGAAAAGCCTTTATAACTATGCCAAATAGTGTGACACTACGTCACCAGGGCATTGCGAGTGGTCAATCGTTCCGCGCATCACTTTTCTTTTAGGTTTAGTTTTGTTTCACTGGTGACAGAAAACTTGTGACTCCCGTTACAATACATTGAGTTTTTCAACAGAATGTGCAGCTACTCTTAATCTCTGCAGATGCTATGCCCATTATGCACATGTCTCGAGGTGAATAAAGTTGAGCTGGTGGCCTGGGTTAAGGAGGAGTTTCAAGAGTCTTAAATGCTCATTGTTGTTGGCGCCATATGCTTTTGTTCTACGTCTGGTCAACTCTTAAACCTAGGCCCCCGCTCTAAATCTCTATGTTTCAACATTTGTTTCAACTGCAGCGGATTTATAAGCACAGTTCCGTTATAAACATGGCTGTATCTTACTATGATAATGATCTCACATTTCATAAATAAATAAAAGCGTGATCATAGTTTATAAAAGCCTTAGTTGATAAAAGAATTCCAGAAAATAGAAAGGAAAAACCCGAATACGATAGTATTATGAACATGTAAAAGTCCATGACAGTATCCGTTCGTTTGCTTTCCCTTACAATCAAATTGTTCACGACGCGTTTTCATAGTATAAAGGATATCGTACTATTTTACTAATCTCAGATTTCATACATAATTGAAAACGTTATCATAATTTAAAAAAACACACAAACAAAACAACAACCTAAGTTTATAAAACGTTATATATCCCAGAAAATAGAAACAAACATATGTATCGAACGGATACTGTTGTTTCCCTTCCGCACAATCATTTTTTAACTATAACGGAGTTACTTCCCTTAGGTATTTTACGTCATAATCTAATCTAAAAAACTCTTGACGATGTATGAACATTAAACTTTGAGCCACTATGTTCTACGAAAAACTCAAAATAGGTTGATTTCAAACGCGTACTTGCTATTTTAAAGCATGGATACGGGCAACCGATCAGTTGTTGAAATAGCTTGTTGACAGAATACTTGGCATTAGCGTGATACATAATCATCATTACGTGGTGAAAGTATTAACTTTTATACCCCATCCAACCCCTTCTCCAAGAAGCGAGCATGGGGTTGGCTGGGGTATGAAATCAACCTTAATTTCGGCTTAGAAAGTTCGCATATTGTACAAAAATAAAACATTTAACAGGTAATTTGGTACTGGTTATCGCATTTTTTCAGTAAAAAACTTTTTAAACATGTTTTATTGTCGAAATATCCAACCATGCTAATATAAGCTTTGCCATTGCTTAATGGAATTAAGGTGGGACCACGTAATGATGATAGCCTTTCAAAATTGACTGAATTGAAAGTATCGGCGTAAAATTCGCTCTATTTGTGCATGTTTTATGCTCGATTTGAAAGTTACGTGTATTGCAAAGAAAGATAAAAATATTGGACAGGGAAAGCAGCATTCAAGGACGACAGTCAAACATAAAACACTAAAACAAACACGCAAACAGACAAACGAGAAGGCAAATGTAATAAAAAATGCAAACGACATCACAAACACAAAAGGGCTACCGCCTTGGAACGGTCAGTGGCAAAAAAGGCCACTGGGGGTTTAGGCCGGTTCTAGGGTGCACCATACCTCAAACTTACCCTACTATCATCCCATTAAAACAGGACAGTGTAAATAAAGAAATCCCTGCGATGATCTAATATCTAACCAACAAGGCAGCAACAATAGGCAATATAAGTAAAACACAAATATGCTCGTGTAAATATAATACATAAACAAATAGAATAGAAAGCCACAATGAAGGTACTCAATGACTTGGCAGGTCAGAGCAACAAGAGAATAAACCACGACAAGAAAGGTTATAAACAAACATTAAACGCCAACGTCCCAATGGGCTTTAGGTAGGCGTCATCATAGGGTCCGCTACCTGTCCGATCATCGTACATGACCAAGAATCTAATCACATCACCATAGAAGTCAAGTTGTGATAGTCCTTGTCGTAGAAGTGTCCTTAAATTACTTTTATATTTGGAAAGAAGATCAGGGTTATACCGCTTAAGCCGGTGCTAGGGGGCGTGAGAAGTGTTGCTTTTTTCAATACTTCTCATGAACAGACTTCTCATGAACAGACTCAATAAAACCGAGTCTGCTGCTTTATTCTCTTAATTGTGTTTGTTGCTCACAAAGGACCACCTTTATCAGTATTTATGATAATACAATTTTGCAAAGGTTTACGCAGTTTATGGTAACGGTAAACTGAATTGAGTAGCATTTTAGTTATACAAATATTATGAATATTAAAGTTCCCAAAGTTCTTTTGCTATTTTCTTTGTGTTATCACATTAGTTTCATTCGTATAAAAAATCAAATCGGGGATGATTCGGGAATAATGACTCCATATCTCAGGATATCGATTTTTCTACCATTTGTTAGTCTCTATTATCCAGACACACTCAAGCTGACTGCGAGCGCTAGCGAGCGTCTGGACTCGTGGTTCATTAAAATGTTTGACCGATAGACGGCGCCAGACGTCAAAACTGACTGCGACGTGACGTCATTTTGACCGCAATATCAAAATGCACGTTGTATTACGCGCAACAATAATTCCAATGGATTGTGTTGTGTACCTCCTTATTTAATATACAATAAACGTCGGTTTTTATAATTTTTGAAAACATAATATAATCTATATTAACTTTTTTTTTTATTTTATTTAGTATTAATCGTGATCCGCTGACTTTGTTTGGTGACATTTGTATTACACAACATTGCGCGTAACGTCACGTAATTGTTGACGCCATCGTGACGTAGGGGGTGATTCCCATAACCAACTGAATAAATACTGATAAAGGTGATCCTTTGGGAGCAACAAACACAATTAAGGGAATAAAGCAGCAGACTCGGTTGTATTGAGTCTGTTCATGAGAAGTCTGTTCATGAGAAATAATGAAAGAAGCAACACCTCTCACGCCCCCTAGCACCGGCTTAAGCGGTATTCTATTTCAAAGCCACCTATATTGGGCTCGCTGGTCCTAAAGGACCAGTAAAAATAACACTACTGAAGTGTTTTTTTTGTACAGACTTCGTTTTGATGTCAACAATTTTAAAGAAGCCTTGCTCCAGACCATCGTGTGGACTTCTTTGAGAGAAGTCTGGCGAGAGGTCTGGATGATCGAGACTACCATTTTTTAGATCATTTCAAGCCGACAAAATGGCGGATTTTCATATTTGTTCAAAGAGGTACTCGGGAGGGAACTATTTTTGACGCTGTCATGCTGTCGTTAACTGAGCTACCTGGCGTAGGAAAATAACGGTCTGCTGTTACACTGTTTGTTAGAAAATACTGACAGTCGGAATGTGGATACCGGGTCTGATTGTAAGCTTGCGTTTCCATTAGTTGTGTCACAGATTTAAAATCGTAAAACATTGCAAAGCACGTTATGATACTGTTAAAGGTATAGCATTTTAAAAGCATATATGTTTAAAACTTTACCGTTTTTGTAAAACTGTTTAATATCTTACATATTTCTGAAAGAAAGTAGCTTTAACAAAAATGAACATTTGAAGTACTAGCTTACTATATGCATACATATTAAAACATTTCCATCTATCTGCAGTTTATATTTCAGTGTTTATTGATTGTTTGCCCAAGCTTGATGGCTTGTTTTGCTAAGACTCTTGAATATTCGTCTGTTCAGGTCATAGCTTCTACGATATTTTGTTCTATGAAACTTACCTGTTACTTTTAACATGGAAACTATTTCTGTAATTTTTCAAAATTGTAGTTCTTGTAGTTATACGTTACAGTGTGGAAAATGTATTTTACGATCCGGTTATTCTCAAGTCAGTGCTAGCTATGACGTACTAATCGCAAAATCAATAGGCTTCCTTCGCTCAACAAGGACAATGCGCCTAGGACGTTTAATAAGTGCGGGTATTTTATGGCAGGCGTTGTCATTTGGAATGCGTATGCCCATATAAGGACATGATGACCTTAACCGTTGACCTACTAACCCAAAAGAAATAGGGTTCCACCTTTCACCAAGGACAATGTGCCTACACAGTTTCATGAAATAATGTACTGGTGAGCTTGACCTTATCCTGGTGTCAGCAATAGCAACGGGGTCCCTCCTCTGACCAAGGGTAATGTACATATGAAGTTTCATGAGTGTGTTATGGTTTATAAGTTATTTAGCGGAATGTGTATGATAACCTTGACTTTGACCTTTGTTTTACTGACCCCTCAGACAATAGGATTTTAACTAAAGTCAATGTACCTTTACAGATTTATGAGTGTGTGTGTGTGTTTTGGTTTTGACGTTATTGCGCAGAATGCATATTTCCATATACGGTCGTGACAACGTTGACCATTGACCTACTGGACCCCAAAACAATAGGGTACTCCTTTCACCTAGTAGTCCAAGCGTAGTTTATAAAAACAGACCTAGAAAATGTAAAAACGTAGCCTATCCCAGCCGTAGAAGGTTTGACCTTATTCAATGGACAAACGTGGACTGTCCAACCTTAGGTCGACATGTAAATGCCAATTAAGATATTGAACGCAACCACGTACAACCCCATAACAATAAGCGTATAATAAACTCAAATCACTAACTGTCCCTTTTTTATGTATTGATATATATAGTGTTAATTGATTTCTCTCTCCCCATTTTATGAAAGAAATATCAAAACCATGACACACAAGTCAGCAAAAACTTAAACAGTGTATTTTATTCTTACAAACTGAGAAAATAACTTTCAATTTATTTTGTTTATATAGAAGAAGTTAAACGATTTAAAAATATTGCATAGTTCACAACATACATGTACCCCTTAGCAAAAGGCAATATCATTAAAAAAGATGGAAAGTAATTCAGGATATACTATGACAAAACATATCAGAACCAAGGTTATTTAGCTATAATTAGCTGTACCTTATATTGTATAATTATTCCATGTATGATTCAATTCCTAATGAAGCAGAGAGATACTGTTAATTATAACATCTGTATCGAATGAGGTCGCAAAAATAACATCGGTATTGTATGTCTAAACATGTATGTACACTTGATATTTGAAATAAAATATTATTTTTTTAAAAATAATGGGTAATAAACACAACCAACTAGTCATCAGACTTATCCAAATAGTTAATTACTATAAGCACGGTTGTTTGTGCCGTATGGCGACCGTAGAAGGTCTCCGCGTACTTCCAATCAATATTGTTATATTTTCATCTAATAGGGATTGTATGAAAGATCCTTCGTCATAATCCACGATTATCATGATTAAAGAACATGTTATAAAATATCGCGTAAAGATGTTTGAAAATTGGATAATCACTCTGTTTTGGTCGATACAAAGAGAGAAGGGACTACTTTTCTTGTTTGCACTAATGTCAGTTCTTTATTTACAAACTTATGATAATTTAAAACTTGTGGACTGGCGCTGATTTTTGTAGGGCGTTATTTTTTTTTTTTTGATAACATCATTGTTATTATTATTATTAGATACGGTAAAGCCGTCATATCTTGCCTTTTATTGATCTTTGTAAATATTCTTTGTTTCTATGCGTGGGTTTGGTAGGCTGTGATCAATGAAAGCTACACCATTCCCTGTTTGTTGTTTATATCTACTTTTATACATGTATAAGTATCCCCTTTATTTATTCAAAATGAGAATTTGCTAATGAAACTAAAAGTGAAAACTGAAACAGATACCTGATACCAAAAAGTGTGTCATGTTATTACATGTACTTGACACTGACGATTACCTCAACCACAATTTTGAAAATTATAATCAATTCTTCGATATATCCACCCAGAAACATATGAACTTTGGCTAAAAACACCCTACTCACTTGTTTCTGTGTTCCCAAGAATCTGTTGGAGAAAATTATCTATTCAGAAACTGAAAAAAGTGCAACTCCAAGCTTCATAACTTCAGAGTTTAGCATACTTTAGCTCTGTAAATATATTGCTTCGTATCATACATATATGCCCTGTGTGTGAGTTACCTGTGTGTGATAACTCACACTCTCCTCGTATCAAGGAAGTCAAAATCCTTGGCATGGCCACTAATGCTTAATAGACGCCCTATGTAATATTTAAAAACTACTCACCCCTCCCCACGAATCTTCTTAACTATATATGGTTACTGGTACATTGTAACTGTATTCCTTTTTAAAATCATCTGCTTATACTAATTTACAATGTTCTAAATAGACATGTACAACTAACTACGATAACGACTAGGACATCAGACTAAATACTAAGCACGAGAAAATGTTGGGGGCTGATCTCAAAGTTGTATAACAACCTGGGTCCGTATTCATAAAGCTTCTTAGCAAAATCTTAACTTAAGTCAAATTTATCATTTTTTTAAGCACCTTTTTGGTAATATTTTTAATAATGTTAAGGATAAATAAAACCTACATCTAAATATGTGTCTTAAAACAGACGGTTTGTATTGTCCCTGAGAGGTTATTAAGGATATTTAAACATATTAACAAATTTTAAATTTTGACAAGTAATATTTCCCACTTAAGTTGCTTGATGAATACGGGCCTTGGGTTTTAGTAGGCTCACAGGGGATTGTGTAGAAAAAATATCAATAAAAAATCAAATTAAAAAATACCTATTATTTATATTTCTGTCAATATATATACATATGCATCAACCTTTCAGACTATTTTTCTTAATGCAGTCTTCGATGCAACCAACCAGATTCGGCTGGAGTTTTAAAGGGGCTTGCCTGAATAATTGAACACTAAAAAAGTTTTGAGGGGAGGGTACATATCAGATGCAGATCCAAGATTTTGGTTTGAGTATTTGTGTTTGAGAGAGGCGGGGCGTGTGGGGAGGATCCTTCGAAATAAAATGTTTTTCTACATGACGTTTAGTGCATTATGTTGTATTTTTCCAGAATAACTATATATCAAATGCAATGATCACTAACAGTAGAAATGGCGAGCGCCCCCATGTAATCCGGCATGCATAGGTTATACGTGTGGAATTTTAGAGGGTATGAATACAACTTAGTACATGATAAAAACAGTTTTATCCCCTATGCCGTACCCTAAAATTGCTGCGTCTACAACTTACTCGCCTCTCACTCCTGCGTGTTTGAATCCCACTGGGAGCTCGAATTGTCAAGTGAGAAAATGTTCTTGTGGTGTGGGAAAATATTGATATTTTCTGTTTTAGATGGTCTAAATATAATGAATGCAACTAAAATTACCCTTGATTTACAAGAATATTCACTGCGTGACAGCAATGTGTGCTATCATAGGTTACGCACCAGGATACATTTAAAGGGACAAACGGCAATTTTGCTTGTTTATTCTTTTAAGCCGCGGAATTCTGTTTTTTTAACACATTTGAATAGTGCAAACAAATTGCTTTACATATTCCTAACTGTTGATTATATTGCACCAATAAATATATTTAAACCTATGGTAGTACTGAAAACTCAAATTGTCTGACTTTAAATACAAGGGTTTTGAAAAATAATATCGTGCAGCGCGTGCGCTTATCGCCTTGAATTCACACTAGAACAATTGAATTTATCAGTTAACCCTAACATCGAAATGGATGAGGCCGCCACTACACTGTATGTTATACATGAGTACATGAGTGCTAATTTATTAAAGAATTGTTCGATTTTTTTCCGACGTTTATGCTATTTGAAATGTCGCTAGTAATCCATGAATCGCGTTAGTGATTTATGATACATTTAAAATTCACTAACGGCGTTTAAAATTGCATAAAATTGCATAAACGAAGAAAAAAACACGCGCTACCGGCACAAATGATTAAACAGCGAAAACATGCGTGTATTTACATTATTTTCTCGTCGCTATAATAGTATTAAAAAAATTCTAATGATAAAAAAATGTAAAACGGAATCCACTATTGTCAGTGTCTTTTCATGCAGTGGAATATCCATTTTCTGTTAAGACACACCGGATGCAAGCGCAGTGCGTGCATGCAGTGCGTACAGTTCGTTCCACTCTTTGATGTGGAATAGCCACTTTCTATGCGTGCGCGGCCGAGTGTAAATAGTCCCACCTACTTGAAAAATGAAGTATATATATTCGGGATTAAACCCTATATTGTTTCAAAGGAAAGTATCAAGTGAAAGCAAACATTATTAA
Organism: Cyrtodaria siliqua; assembly: GCA_037043455.1. Lineage (NCBI taxonomy): Eukaryota > Metazoa > Mollusca > Bivalvia > Adapedonta > Hiatellidae > Cyrtodaria > Cyrtodaria siliqua. The sequence continues at coordinate 25,046 of JAWPHD010011287.1, forward strand.
ATTAATTAAACCAGTCTGCAAAGATGGTATGAAGCGAATATCAACTTTATTAGGTGAGACTTAGAAAAGGAAGCATGGCGAATAACTGGTCGTTTTCAAAAATGAAATATTGCTCTGTAAACCATCTCATCATTATGACATATCATGTTTGCCAATTATTTTAATAAATTCTAAAACAATGATGGTTGGCTCTTTGGTTGAATGTTGATGTATGTTGATTTTGGCACATTTTAGGCTATATATAACGGACGATTGGTGTAGTAGTGGCAGACAACCCACTTTTTCCTACAAGTTCATGTAGTGTCAATAATAAATTACAGTGGCCTATATACAGTGAGCGCAAACGCTTGGTCGAGCATTCAAGAAGTATTGCCTGTTGAGAAAAGCCCTATACTTTAGTCGGTATTCCTTATCGTAATCGTTATCGTAGTTATTGTACAGGTCTAGTTATAGGTTTGCATTATTATCCCGGAAGCTGGATTGTAGTATAATTGTCCTACAAACACGTGTCCGTTTTACACTGACCGGAATTCTATACTAAACGACCACCACCGGGATAATTCCTTCTCGTTACCCATAAGCCCCCTTTCTTGGCGAACGCCCTAAATTGGTTAATCCAGGACTGTTCCTATACAATATATTATTAACTCCATCCGGTCCTCTTGACCCCCGTCCTGAGGAACCATTGTTCTGCTGCGTGCACATTTCTCGTCGAATATGCCCTAGCTGGCGACCTGGCCTTATCTTAGGCCATTCTCTCTTGTCAGATAACCAGCCTTATATTAACCCCTTGCTACAGGGGAATTATACCTACCCCTACTCATTCGGGGATACATGCACGTGTGTCAGAATGTGTCGTTGACAAAACGTTTGTTTTGAGTTTTGCAGTAGGTACTGAATGTATATAATTATATTTATATATTTCCTGGTTATATATTTTGTATACATATGCATTTATATGTAGTAAAGTAGTATTTGAACAAGATGAAATAATTCAGATGTTGAAATGAAACTTGCTCGAATTAATATTTATGAATAACATTATTATTGTATTTTGATTGTTATCTGCCTTTCCTTTAGTTGTAATACGTATACATGTGAACTATTTTATAATGTACGGGCTCAAGCAAACTATCTTGCGGGTAGGGACTCATACAGAACACCATCAATGTGATTTCAACATGTGTATATGTCCATACGTCTATCAACTCATATCAGCAGTACAGCAGATAGAGAATGCTTTAACCTTGCTACGCAGTGTTTGCATTTTTAGCCATAATCACTCTAAGTGACAAATTTAACATGTAAAACAAATGTAATAATAGGAATTTCTGTTTAATTATCATCTATATTTAATCCTGCTTTTTCAAAACTCGAAGCTGTCCACATCACAGAAATTACACATTTCGAATAAGGAAAAACTACACGTGTCAATACAGCAATACACTTGAATATAAAGGATTCGTTTATCCAAATACATCCATATCAAAGATCGTTTATACGCATAATAAACGAAATGAGGAAATGATTGTCGTAGTGTGAAGATTTAACGTATCACTTCCCATCACATCACATGCTAACAGTGTTTAAATATATGATAGTTGGATGAATAAAACATCGTAGACGATACATCTTTGGGTATGTACATGTCTTCATTATTAGATTTGAAGCTCCGTGTACATGTATATATTTCAGTTCCCTTTCTATCATTTATTTAAGCATAGAGTAGAGTAGAAACAAGTTACCACTTAATGATCATGCTTTTGCATATATTTAGATTATCACAGGGACGGATTTGTCATTTATTTTTTAAAGGTGTTGCCCCCCGTTTTTTACTTTCAAATAATATATTACATATTAGTATGATTAGGGAATCCTTTACTCTAAATGTGGATTTTGTCAAACAGACTTTAAGCAAAACGTTGACGTGTTGGTTCAGCTTTCACAACACACTTCGATTTTATTCAACTGGGCATTATAAGTGAAGTTCACGTATCCGTACTGAAGTGACATGTCTAGGTCCAGACTAATAGTACACTTTTGTTGACATGCATTTATTTCTGCTCACAAATGTGCACGGAAACTGGTGTATCCAACATGTTTCTTTATTGTTAGTTGTGTCCGCTAAGCACTATTTTCGACTTTCACTCCAGCTTTGGAAATACATTTATTCCCCTATTGAGCAGCCATACAAACGTCATACTGTCAGTGTCGTCTAATCGCTGTTCACCCAATCGCATACTGTGTTTCTAGTCGGATATAGAAATAGACAATTATAATGCAAATATTATGCAACACGTTTCTCCATTGGCTAACGTCTAACATTTGCGACCGTAACGCCCGATTTACCGTCTAAAAAGTAAGTGACTCACAAGCGACGTCATTGGATGACGTCAACAAAATGCCGTTACTGATGAATTTGAGTTTGCATAGAAAATAACAAGATAAGATTTTCAATCTGAGATGGTATGTGTTGGTTTTACGGTCTGAAATTACGTTATCTCTTAACTACGAGGCAAAGTATGCGACACAACAAACATAAAAGGGTTGACAACGGCAAAAAGGGCCGAAGAACACTGTCCTGTTTTGTATGGTGTAAGAATTATCCTATGTGCAGTCACATGAAAGGGAGCGAACTGTGTAGGAAATACATTTGTAGTGATACAATATGTATAAAAACAAAATGATTGTTCGTTGCCAAAAAAGGTGGAATGGGCATATAGTGTTACCCTTGTCCGTACGCCTCTTGGTCCGTCCGTACGTAAATATATACGACACAAGTTTTAATTAAAGTCAATATGTATGAGACTGGCATCGCTAAAGCGGGGCATTCGAATCCCATGACCGCTTTTTGTAGTATTCTGACAATATCTTGTTATGAACGACAAATATATATATCTAACATTTTATTATATGTCCATACATAATCTTGTGTATGTTGTGAGTTGTTCTTAAAATGGAATTTAACATATGTTATTATCTTTTTTTACCCAGTTTTGTTTTTCAAACATATTGGGTACGTTTGACGCAATTTATATTTGTTATTGAAGTTTTGAATTGAATGGGTAAATAACCGGGTAGAAATTATGCATAGTTACTAAGATTAAATCTACTAGTTGAGATTGCATCTAGGATTGACAATGGAAGTGATCAGGAGCACGGGGTATTGCCTGTTATTAGTGTTGACAAATTAGGTAGTGTCGTTCAGTGGTGTAGATTAGAGATCAATTCATCATGCGCAACAATATTCGTCATAAAATTATTATTATCATTGTTTTATATGTATATTTAACTCCTATGGAAATCGTAGAATCTTATACTCGATTTGCATTCTTCCAAGACTAAATCAACCACCATCTACAATACTGTAACACTGTGTGCACTACTACTACTACTACTACTACTACTACTACAACTACTACTGCTGCTACTATTACTACTACTACTACTACTACTTGGTAGGACCTGGTCTGTCGTGCACTGTATGTGTTTTACAATCACATTATTCTAATTGTTAAATTCCATCAAATGCTATTTTACATCATATGCTAACATTTATAACACATAAAATGTCAGCCATATCTTATGCACTAATATGAATATTAAGGAGATGAATTTACATAAGTTTTCATCGAAAGCTTGTTTTCAAATCCTGTACATGTACTATCGAAACATTGTTCATCACATTTCTTGAATAAATACTGTTTAAAACTACTACTTCTCTACTACTACTATTACTACTATTTCTACTACTACTGCTACTATTACTAATAATAATTATATTCTACTACTACTACTACTAAGACTACTACTATTACTACTACTACTACAACACATACTACTACTACTATTACTACTACTACAACTACTACTACTACTATAACTACTACAGCTACTACTATAACAACAACAACTACCACTACAACTACTTTTAATACAACTTTACCACACAACCTTATCAAAGACAAGGTTATTGCCCTCATTCAAAAACGTTTACTAGGAATAAAACTTCACTTTTGGCCTGTAACAATATTAAAGCGGTTTTTACTAACGGCAGTTTGAACAATGACTTGCAATGAAGTTTGCAAATCACTATTTTTCTATTTTCATCAGGTATGGAACTACCGTTTATATACAAAGTGTTGGTATCTCTAAGGATACAAACTGTGCACCCCTTGTCGCAGATTTGTTTTTATATTGCTAAGGATTATCACAACCTGACTTCTATGGTTACGTGATTTACAAACTTCCTAAGATCCTTGGTCATCATCACTTTCATACTAACTTTGTTAAACTTATTGTTAATCCATTGAAGATTTTAGTATAAATGGTGTCGTAGAGAACATGCGGACCCAAACTCCCAAACTCGCTTTCTACTTGGAAAAAGTCAATTCTTAAAATTATAGATACACGTATTAACTTTTATAATGCTAACCCCTCTTTACTTCCTCCGAGACCTAGGTTTTCCTTTCGTAATCTAAAATCGGGAATTCAGGAATTTCATAATAAATTTGTTTTAGTTCCTACAGAAAAAGCAGCTAAAAATGTAATTATTGTTTGACGCCTCCATTACCTCAATGTTTTATCTCTGGAACTCGTCAGCACCAATTCGTATACTCCAGTTAATTCTACTTAGGATGATGTTGTTTCCGCACATATCACTCGGTGCACTACATTTAAGGCTGGTGTAAACGATAAGCAAAATAAACTGCCTACTATGTAATGGATTCCTAAATTACATAAACATCCGTATATGGCTCGCTTTATTTCGAATTCTAGTGCCTGCACCACAACAAACATCTCCAAACCTTTAACGTTTTGTCTGCTACCTCATACGGGGTGTATATCTCCCAGCTCATTCGATTTGCTAGAGCGTGTAATGATGTTATAGACTTAAATGATCGAAATCAAGTTATTACAAGTAAACTTCTTCAGCAGGGTTTTCGTGATCACAAACTACGTAGATCTTTCTCTAAATTCTACCGCCGCAACGAGGGCCTGCTGGAAAAGTACAACACCAACCTTAAAACACTTCTGCGACTAGGCATATCACAACCCTCATTTTATGGAGATGTGGTCTATAAACCTTAAAGGGGTCTGACGGGTTTCCTGACCGCTTTACAAATTTAAACAGGAAGTTCGTAAGAACAGGATATAAACCTTTGGTTTTACAGCGCACTGCATGTTTAGTGATTGACCCCTCTACAGTCAGTCATTACGCTTTACTTTTCACTTGTGTGATGACTGGACTACCTCTTGGGACTCTATGATCGCACCTACTGAAACCCCAACTAAGGGAGGTGGGTGCTTGAGCTTTCGTCCATCGGGTTTTCTGGTCGTACCCTAGATTGGTTTTCTTTTTAGCTGCAACTACTATAGTTGTTCAGTACGATTCTGGATACATCCTAAGATGGTTATTATGTTGCATGGGTTTCTTTAGATTGTTTCTCTGGATGTGGACTTTATTGTTAGAGAATTCCTTTTGAATGGATGTAGTTTTGTTTACACTGTCTTGTCTATTTGGGCGCTGAAGACAGGATAATAGTGAGGATTGTGCGCATATAAAATCGATTCAAGCTAACCAGTAGGCCTTATTGCATACAGACCGTGCCAAGTCGGTAACCATGTTTTCACCACCCATTATGTTGTTTCTATAGGACCCTATATCTCATTTTTACTGCCGTTAAAGATTACGTTAAACTATATTGTGAAAAATCTTATGAAAAATTTGGGATTAATTTATTTTGGTCTATACAAAATTCAGGAGACGTTCTTGATAAAATGTTCAATAAAGGTCAAAGTTCATCAATAAGCACTTATGACTTTTCTACACTATATACAACTTTACCTCATCACCTTATTAAAGACAATCTAATTTCTCTTATTCAAAAAACACATTTTACAAAAATACAAAAATACTACATTTTTGGCATGTAATAATATTAAAGCGTTTTTTACTAACTGCAGTTTAGAAATTTATACTATGTGGACTTGCTATGAAGTTTGTAAAGCACTCATCTTCCTATTAGATACTATTTTCGTCAGGTATGGAACCACCGTTTATAGACAAATTGTTGGTATCCCTATGGGTACGAACTGTGCACCACTTGTCGCAGATTGGTTTTTATTTTGCTATTTAAGAGATTTCATGTTGAGTCTTTCACCAGATACCCAGGCAAATGTTATTGAAGCCTTTAATGACACCTCTAGGTACCTGGATGACATATTGAACATTGACAACCCTTTCTTTCCAACTATTTCACCTTAACAAAAGCTTAACAAAGCTAATATATCTGATAATAAACTATAAGCTTCTTTTCTTGATTTAGATCTCTCGATTGAAAATGGTGAAATAATAAGCAAAAACTATGACAAGAGAGATGATTTTAATTTTGACATTGTTAATTATCCCCACTTGGATGGGGATGTTCCCCGAAGAAATTTCTTATGGGGTGTATGTGTCTCAACTTATTCGTTTTTCAAGAGCTTGTACTCGAGTTGAGGACTTTAATATTCGTAATCTGTGTATAACTAAAACGCTACTCAATCAGGGTTACCGTTACCACAAACTTCGGAAACCTTTGCAAAATTTTATTATCGTAACCCTGATCTTCTTTCCAAATATAAAAGCAATTTAAGGACTCTTCTGTGACAAAGACTATAACAACCGGACTTCTATAGTGATGTGATTTATAAACTTCGTGAGATTCTTGGTCATGATCACTTTCATACTATCTTTGTTAAATTTGTTAAACAGTTTATCAAAAGAGGTTATGACCCTATCATTTTGCAACGTACTGCATGATTGGTGGTGGACTCTTTTACAGTTCGCCACTATGCTTACCTCTTTAATTGTACGATGACCGGACAGGCTGTGGACCCTATGATGACGCCTACCTGACGCTCATTGGGACGGTGGTGTTTGATGTTTGTCTATGATCATTCTTGTCGTGCCCTTAATGGTTTATTCTCTTGTTGCTCTGGCTTCTGCCAAGTCATTGAGTACCTTCATTGTGGCTTTCTAGGCTATTGTTTTTTTTGTATTATATGTACACGAGCATATTTGTGTTTTACTTATATTGCCTATCGATGCCGCCTTGTTGGTTAGAGATTAGATAATAGGGGGGATTTCTTTTTTTACACTGTCCTGCTTTAATGGGATGACAGTAGAGTAAGTGAGAGGTTTGTTGCACCCTTGGACCGGTTTAAATCCCCAGTGGCCTACTTTGCCACTGATCGTTCCAAGGCGGTAGCCCTATTGTCAACCCTTTTGTGTTTGTGATGTCGTTTGCATTTATTATTACTTTTGCCTTCTTGTTTGTCTGTTTGCGTGTTTGTTTCTTTGTTTTATGGTTGACTGTACACCTTGAATGCTACTGTCCCTGTCCGATCTTTTTGTATTTCTTTATTAAAAGGTTTATCAAAAGAGGTTATTACCCTATCATTTTGCAACGCACTGCATGCTTGGTGGTAGACAAATTTACAGTTCGCCACTATGATTTCCTCTTTAATTGTGCGATGACCAGACAGGCCGTGGACCCTCTACGATGACGTCTACCTAAAGCCCATAAGGACAGTGACGTTTGTCTGCAATCTTGGCTTGTCGTTCGATCAATGGTTTATTCTCTTGTTGCTCTGGCTTTTGCCAAGTGACTGAGTACTTTCTCTGTGGCTTTCTAGGCTATTGTTTTTTGTATTTATATATACACGAGCATTTTTGTTTTTTGCTTATATTGCCTATTAATGCTGCATTGATGGTTAGAGAATAGTTCATGGATGGGATTCTTTTTTATTTACACTGTCCCATTTTATTGTGATAACAGGATGATAAGTGAGAGGTTTGGTGCACCATAGGGCCTGGTTTAAACCCCAGCTGCCTGTTTTTGCCACTGACTGTTCCAAGGCGGTAGCCCTATTGTCAACCCTTTTTGTGTTTGTGACGTCATATGCCTTTATTCCTTATTAACATTGCCATTCATGTTTGTCGTTTTGCCTGTTTTGGGGTTTACTGTGGTCTGTGAAAGCTGCATTTCCTGTTCGACTTTTATACTTATTTTTTATATACAGAGGATAATACACATTTAGTAGAGCTAATCATCCATGTGGCCGTCTATTATGTACACATTTCCAATAAATATTGGCGAATTGATAAACATAATGAATAAGATAATAAGATACATCAGCAGCCACCCCATATTCTTCTCTGTCAACACACCGACTATACCACCACATATGCATCTCTAAACAATAAATATTAGGACACACACATAAAGCAAGAAATAATTACATCAGAATGAAGGAATGAATAAATGATGTTTTACGGCACGTCGACACATAAACAGGTCTTACTGTGCGCAAAAAGTGATGAAAGATGAAGAAATGAAGTAGTAATTAAAAATTAATGTACATATATAAAGATAAAACTATTTACAAATAAGGGATGATATGGCAGTAATATAAACTATGTATGTATCTAAATCAACAAATGTCCGTCAACGGGTGTATAAACAAGTAAATATGTATAAGAACATATTATAATGATTTATAAAGTCTAATTTCTTTCAGAAAATCTAAAACAAGCCTAAAATCTATAGTATCAAATAACTAACAATGTAGTAGCCTTGCCGCATAGGATCAAAGTCTACACATTCCAACAAGATATGTTTCACCGTTAACGGTGCAAAACAGGGTTTTGCGAATAATCTCAATAAAACCGATAGTTTTTATATTTATCGTGTTCGGAGATTTCCAAATTTCTCCTTTCATACTCTTTTTACATACATAATTCGTATATACGGTAGCGAGACTGTTATGTTAACAAACAGTCACACACATTTGAAAATACTATAATATATATAATGGTATACATTTCATATAAACATATTCGCTTAGTTGCCGTATAAATAAGGTCGCTTGTATATATCTACTTTACTGATAACATATATTACACATTTCGAATAATGGCAGTAGTGTCAATACACTTTAATACATATGATCCGTTTAACCTATTCAGTAAAAACCATATATCCTTCCCAAACACACACACGCAATGAGGAAGTGATGTTATCGATGTGTACACAGATATTATGCTGAAATGCAATATATTTGTACCTGGAGAGTTAAATGTTAACCTTATAAGATATGTGTCTACGGTCATTATCTAAACATCTTACATAGTGTCTTAACACTGGTCAGAAGGATTACAGTGGATATAAAATAATCATTTGAAGACATATCACTCGGTAAGTAAATATCTCAATTATTAGATTTATACTTCTATTCCTTTTTATATCCTTTCTTCATTTTAATCTTAAAGCAGACAGAAGGTTAACAACAATGTCCCACCTAATAGATCTGTACAACTAACTACGATAACGACTATGACTTCAGACTAAATTCTAAGCATGAGAAAATGTTGGGGGCTGATCTCAAAGATGTATAACATCCTGGGTTTTCGTAGTCTCACAGGGTTTGTGTAGAAAAAAGTCAATAAATAAATCAAATTAAAAAATACATATTATTTATATTTCTGTCGATTTCTATTTCTGTCAATATTTATATATTAATAGGTTATTTAAAAGTGTATTGTGCAATACGGGGGTTTTATTGCTTTTTATTATATACCTAATTTACAGGGGGAAATAAAACAATTAAACATATACAAATCCAAATTGTTCAATCTCTTCTTTTTCCAACATTTTGTTTTTGTTTTAATTCATACTCATCTTCTCGGATTCTCGCTTTCTGTCGATATTCGGTTTTTATCGTTGACATTTTAACTGATATATTTTAAAAATCCACCATCTTGTTTTTGACCGTTCAATATGAAAAATAAAATGAAATTCGGGACGGTACAACGTCCAATAACAACATTAAGTATTGTACAATCACGTGGTACACATACGAACCGTTGATTGGACTGTAAATGTAGGTATATAAATATATATACGTCATATGCATCGACCTTTCAAACTATTTTTTCTTAATACAGTCTTCGATACAATCAAGATAATCCAGTTGTGCTTCAACTTTTAGAAAAGTAGAATTCTCTTATAATTGATAATGTTATTATTTTCTGCTGGCTTCCAAGCCATGTAGGAATACGTGGTAATGATAGAGCTGATAGTGCTGCTAAGGCAGCATTAGATTTACATATAACTAATACCAAATTACCTTATACTGATTTTAAAAGCTGTATCAACACATATATTCGTAACTCTTGGCAAGCCACTTGGGATTTGTCCGTTAACAATAAACTCCATTCAATTAAACCGTTACTCGGAGAATGGCGCTCTTCTAGTAGACCCATTCGTCGAGAGGAAGTTGTCCTAGCTCGGTGCAGAATAGGGCATATACGTTATACTCATTCATACTTATTACAAGGTGAGCCATTACCAGAATGTATACCCTGCTTTGCACCGTTAACGGTCAAACACATATTGCTGGAATGTGTAGACTTTGATCCTATGCGTCAAAGGTACTACAATGTTAATACTATGACCGAGTTATTCAATACTATAGATTTTAGTCTAGTTTTGGATTTCCTTAAGGAAATCAGACTTTATAAATCAGTATAATATGTTCTTGTATATAATTACTTTTTTATATACCCGTTTTCGGGCATTCGTTGATTTACATATATAGTTTATACTACTACCATATCATCCCTTATTTTTTAATAGTTTTATCCTGATATATTTACATTAATTTTTAATTAATCCTTCATTTATTCATATTTCATCAGTTTTTGCACACAATATGACCTATTTATGTGTCGACGTGCCGTAAAACACCATTCATTCATTCATTCATTTATTCGATACAATCACCCAGACTCGGCTGGAGTTTTAAAGGGGCTTGCCTGAACAATTGATCACTAAAAACGTTTTGAGAGGGGGTACACATCCGATGCAAGTCCAACTTTTGGTTTGAGTATTCGTGTGTGGGCGGGACGGAGGCGGGGGCAGCGGAGGATCCTTCGAAATAAAATGTTTTTCTACATGACGTTTAGTGAATTCTGTTGCATTTTTCCAGAATTATTTTATGTTAAATCCAATGATGACTAACAGTAGAAATGGCGCGAACCCCAGGTAATCCTTCATGCATAGGTTATATGTGTGTGATTTTAGAGGGTGGGGGTGCATGGTCCGCCTTATCCCTGAATCCGCCAATACAATTTTATCCCCTATGTCTTACCCTAATATTGCCGCCGTAGCCAGGATAGTGAAGACGCTGCGTCTCAAACTGTCTCGCCTCTCACTCCTGCGGGTTCGAATCCCACTGGGAGCTCGAATTGTCAAGTGAGAAAGTGTCAATTCTTAATGTGTGTTTTTGTGGTGTGGAAAAATATTGAAATTTCCTATTTTAGATGATCTAAATATAATAAATAAAACTAAAACTACCCATTATTTACAAGAATATTCATTGCGGGACAGCAATTCGTGCTATCCTAGGATACGCACCAGGATACATTTAAAGAGTCAAACGGCAATTTTGCTCTTTTTTTTAAGTCACGGCATTTTGTTATTTTTTTTTATTTTTTTATTTTTAACATTTACACGTTTGAATAGTGCAAATAAATTGCTTTACATATTCCTAACTGTTGATTATTTTGCACTGTACCACCTTTGAATAAATAGATGTTTTAATATGTGTACCTGCAAAAGATTTTGTTGTCTGAATTGAGCTTACTTTTAATACAAAACCCTGCGGGTTTTTGAAAAACGGAAAGATCGTGCAGCGCGTGCGCTTATAGCCTTGAATGCACATTAGAACAATCAAATCTATCAGTTAACCCTAACATCGAAATGGAAGAGGCCGCCACTATTGAAGGTTATTTTTGTTCTTTTACAATGTATGTAATACATGAGTGCTCATTTATTAAATAATTGTTTCGCATTCTTTTCGGCGTTTATGCGGTTTTAAACCATGAATCGCGTTAGTGCTTTATGGTAAATTTGCCATTGATTACCGGCGTTTAAACCCGCATAACGCCGAAAAAAAACATGCTTTGTGGATTTTTCCATTTAATACCGGCAGAAGCAAATAATCAGCGAACAAAAAAACGATTTAATTGTTGTATTTACATTATTTTCCAGTCGCTATACTGTCAGTGTCTTTTCGTGCAGTGGAATATCCATTTTCTGTTAAGACACACCGGACGCAAGCGCAGTGTTTGCAGGCAGCGCGTACAGTCCGTTCACCTCCTTGAAGCGGAATAGCTATGTTCTATGCGTGCGCAGCCGAGCGTAAATAGTCCCACCTACTTGAAAAAATAGTCCCACCTACTTGAAAAATTAAGTATATTTGAGATTAAGTGCTATATTGTTTCAAAGGAAATTATCAAGAAAATGGAAAAAATTATTAAGTTAATTAAACCAGTTTGCAAGATGGTATGAAGCGAATATCAACTGTATTAGGTGAGGCTTAGAAAAGGAAGCATGGCGAATAATTGGTCGTTTGTAAAAATAATATATTGCTCTGCAAACCATCTCATCATTTCATGTATGCCAACTAGTTTAATTCTAAAATAATGATGGTTCGTTGTTTGGTTGAATTGTGGTGTACGTTATTTTAAGCTCCTTTTAGGCTATATATGACGTTCGATTTTTTGTAGTAATGGCAGACCCCACTTTTCCCTACAAGTTCCTGTAGTGTCAATAATAAATTTCATTGGCCTATATAACGCTTGGTCGCGCATTCAAGGCGTATTGCCTGTTGAGAAAACCCCTCTATTTTAGTCGGCATTCCTTATCGTAATAGTTACCGTAGTTAGTTGTAGAGGTCTAATTGTCATGCTATTGCATATGCTTATATTACTACATCGGTGGATTAATAAGTCATTTATTTGTCAATGGTGCTTCCCATGTTTCTTACTCCAATCCTCTCATTACTCTGAAAGAAGGTATAAAAGTCAAACTGGACACAGACACAACAATACACGCATACAAAAACAAAAATCAATTATAAGGGAAAATAGAAGCGAAGTATGCAACACGACTTACATAACAGTGTTTACCGCCTTTGAACGGTCATTGGTAAAACGGCAGCAGAGGGTTTAAGCCAAGTTCTACGGTGCACCATACCTTACACTTACCCACACTGTCATATCAATATGACAGGGCATTGTAAATAGAGAAATCTCCGCCTACAAAATAAATAACGTAGTTATTGCGCGTTTGTTTACCTGAATTTGTTTGAATCCCATTGGGAGCTCGACTTGTCATGACTGTGAGAAAGTGTCGATTTTTACGAATGGCGGAAGGTATACAGTATTGGTTCTACTTTGGAAAAATGGGGGTGGTATGCCTCTACCACAAAAAAAATCGACCGTCGTATATGGCCAAACATGTGCTAAAAAAGACAAATCAAATTAAGTAACGTTGTCTAAAGCCAATTTAGTAATTGATATCAATAAACACGTTGTTAATGTGCCAGGCACTGACATAAGCTTTATTCGTTTATTACCTGGTATACCACTGGTGGGGTTTATTAAATGGTTCTAGTAACCGCTTGTGTGTAAACAAGCTTAAACACATCTTTATTACACAGTTATGTCAAGTGAAGGTTTGAATCGGTTTTAATATCAGTCTGCAGAAAAAATATTACATGCAGTATGGTTAGAGAGTCCGTGCCTCTAAATGTGGGTTTCGTAAGCATTTGCTTTGGCAAAACGTTAATGATCATTATCATTGACTGTTTGTCAAATGTAAACACTTGGTTTAAATATTGTTAAGGATTTCTAATGCATATGAACGAAAACATCGTCCTATAGATACCACAGCAATCATATGCAATGACAACTAGGTCCACATTGCACCATAAACGAAACAGAGCATATTTAAAATGGCAATGAAAAGGACAATACGTAACATAAAGAGTGGTGAAGGCAGGATTGGTCAGTATGTAATATTGTCTATGAGCCATACACTTTTTGTTACCATCTCAAGGGACAAATTCTTACTAGTACCATGTTATTGAGTCCCTTGCAGAGAAGCAAAACATCTATGATAGCAGTGCGAACACGATAGCTGATTCCTTTTATTAGAGTTATCTCCCCTTTTAAATAAAAAATCTGGTTCCTTTAAAAAATCTTTTTCACTGAAACCACAAGAGCTACAGGTCTAATATTTTGCATGTTAATTAAGGTTATGGTAGTCTACCACGCACTTTTAAAATGGTGACCCTGGGATCAAATTTGGCAGAATCCCGGGGGTAAAGGTTTTGCATAGAGTTATGTAGGAAAACTTTAAAAATATATATTTTTCTCTAAACCCGTAAGACCTAAAGGTCTAATATTATGCATGTAGCATAAGCTTATGGTCTACTAGCACATTTTTTAAACGGTGACCCATTGATCATATTTGATCCAAAAGTCATATATTTACATAGAGTCATATAGAAAAATCTTTAAAATCTCTTCACTAAAAAATCAGAAAATAGCCAGTGGTCTAATAGTTTGCATAAACTTATGGTTTTCTATCAGTTTTATTCAAATGATGACCCTGGGGTCAAATATGGCCCGGTCCTGAGGGTCACAGTTTTACAAAGTGTTATTGATGAAAGTTTATAAGCATGTCTTCCTCTGAAAATACAAGAGCTAGAGGTCTAAAAAGTTGCATGTAGCAAAAGATTATTGTCCCTTACCAAGTTATTTAAATGGTGAAACGGTGGTCACAGTATTACATTGAGTTAATTAGGAAAGGCTAATAGATGACAAGGGAGTCTCTTCTGGCTCCTGCATTTTAACAATTTTACGTAGATTTATATTTTAAAAAAATGATGTTGTTAATTAAGAACATGAGAGCACTTTGAGTCAAGGCCTGTGGGTTTATTGTTTATGGTTTACAATTGTACACTTTTCATACAATCACTTCAAATTTAGAATGGAATTTTCGATAATGTATTACATTATAGACTTAAATAATTAAAACACATAAGTAAACGTCTATTTAAGGATGTTTACAAATCACATATTGAACAAATCCTAAAATCACAAAGAAGACGACTGCATTGCCGACTCATGGCACAAAAGAAGGCATATATGTACGCCTTACACCTTTAAATCTTCATTCGGCAACCTCGTTTCATGTTCCTTCTAGTAATATAACTAGGATTTTTAATAATGGCTCAAAATCTTCCGTTACTCCTCTAGGATCACCTGTTTTGAGGAAATACCATGTAAAGTCTCCTTTCAGAAATCATTTAGTTCATTCAAGACGCAGGGTGTTTCCCTCTATTTATAAGTGCAATGCTAAGAGGTGCAGTTGTTGCAATTATGTATCGTGCAAGTCCACCATTAAATCAGCTGTTAATGGTAGATTGTTTAATGTATGTCTAGCTTCAAATGTTGATTGACGTACTACTCACGTCATTTATGTTCTGACTTGAAATGCACCACTTTGCGGTATACAATATGTTGGACAAACAGGTCGATCCTTAAAAGTTCGATTTCGTGAACACAAATATAATGCAAGTAATCCTAAAAAGTTAAAAAATTACTTTCGTCAGTCAGGTCATAATTTCAATTACGTAACTGTTCAACCAGTTGAATATTTATTTTTTGATAATGATGCTACTAAAAGCTTCAAAATAAAAGCTAGACACATTGCAGAACTTAAGTGGATGAAAAACTTACAGACACCTTATCCACTCGGCCTTAATGACAATATTTATCAAGAAGGAAATATTTCTAAAGATCCTAATATTGACATTTTTTCTATATTTTCTATTCGAAAGGGTAAATCTAGGTCTCATGGTCTTAGGCGTAATGGTAACATCAAACGTAAATCGCGTATAATTATTTCTGTCGCTGATTTACATACTATTTTTAAACAGTCTGGAAAGCACTCTATGCTTTCACGGCTTACCTCTTTGTCTATTTCTTCACTAAAGTTGATCGAATAGGAAGCCGACAAAAGTTTCATTCGTACAGATCCCATGTATAACACTGCTTCCATAGATCAAAGCTACGCACAACATGTTCTCCGACCCCATATTGACAAGAAGTCTGATCACGTCAGGCATTTTCTAAAACTACTATATATTAATAAAGGTATTGATTTCATTGACATGCCTAGTATTTTTCGGGATACTCATGTAGTTGATTCTATCCCAAAATATTTCAAAAATTCCGAAAGTCCTGTAATTTGTTATAAGTATAAAAAGTCCATTAGAAACATTATTTTCAACTACAACAAAATAGTTTCTGACCTTGAGATAGTACTTAATAGTGCTAAGCAAAGTGAATGCAATACATCAAAATGTTGCTATGCTCCAGCAGGTCATGTCATCACTGGTAATTTTGATATTGTTGATAAACGTATTCGGCATTTGTTTTCGACAGGTCCTAAATATAGATTACCTTCAACTATTGATTTTAGTGCCTGTCATGTCCAGATCGCCCACTCCTTTGAAGATGTTAGTATAAAATGGTGTCGTAGAGAACATGCGGACCCAAACTCGCTTTCTACTTGGAAAAAGTCTATTCTTAAAATTATAGATACACGTATTAACTTTTATAATTCTAACCCCTCTTTACACCTCCGAGACCTAGGTTTTCCTTTCGTAATCTAAAATCGGGAATTCAGGAATTTCATAATAAATTTGTTTTAGTTCCTGCAGATAAAGCAGCTAATAATGTAATTATTGTTTGACGCCTACATTACGTCACTGTTTTATCTCTGGAACTCGGCAGCACCAATTCGTATACTCCAGTTAATTCTACTGAGGATGATGTTGTTTCCGCACATATCACTCGGTGCACTACTTTCAAGGCTGGTGTAAGCGATAAGCAAAATAAACTGCCTACCATGTACTGGATTCCTAAATTACATAAAAATCCATATGAGGCTCGCTTTATTTCTAATTCTAGTGCCTGCACCACAACAAACATCTCCAAACTTTTAACTTCTTGTCTTACTGCCGTTAAAGATCACGTTAAACTATATTGTGATAAAACTTATGAAAACTCTGGGATTAATTTATTTTGGTCTATAAAAAATTCAGGAGACGTTCTTGATAAAATGTTCAATAAAGGTCTAGTTTCATCAATAAGTACTTATGACTTCTCTACACTATATACAACCTTACCACATCATCTGATTAAAGACAAGCTAATTTCTCTTATTCAAAAAACATTCGCTAGAGAAAATATAACATTTTTGGCATGTAATAATATTAAAGCGTTTTTCACTAACGGCAGTTTAGACAATTATACTATGTGGACTTGCTATGAAGTTTGTGAAGCACTCATCTTCCTATTAGATAATGTTTTCGTCAGGTATGGTACCACCGTTTATAGACAAATTGTTGGTATCCCTATGGGTACGAACTGTGCACCACTTGTTGCAGATTTATTTTTATTTTGCTATGAAAGGGATTTCATGTTGGGTCTTTCACCAGATACCCAGGCAGATGTTATTGAAGCTTTTAATGACACCTCTCGGTATCTGGATGACATACTGAACATTGACAACCCTTTCTTTCCAACTATAGTTCATAATATTTATCCTAAATAACTTCGGCTTAATAAAGAAAAAATATCTGATAATAACGCTTCTTTTCTTGATTTAGATCTCTCGATTGAAAATGGTGAAATAATTAGCAAAATCTATGACAAGAGAGATGATTTTAATTTTGACATTGTTAATTATCCCCACTTGGATGGGGATGTTCCCCGAGCAACATCTTATGGGGTGTATCAGTCTCAACTCATTCGTTTTTCTAAAGCTTGTAATCGAGTTGAGGACTTTAATATTCGTAATCTTTGTATAACTAAATAGTTATTCAATCAGGGTTACCGTTACCATAAACTTCGTAAAACCTTTGCAAAATTTTATTATCGTAACCCTGATCTTCTTTCCAAATATAAATGTAATTTAAGGACTCTTCTGCGACAAGGACTATCACAACCTGACTTCTATGGTGATGTGATTTATAAACTTCGTAAGATTCTTGGTCATGATCACTTTCATACTATCTTTGTTAAACTTGTTAAAAAGTTTTTATCAAAAGAGGTTATGACCCTATCATTTTGCAACGTACTGCATGCTTGGTGGTGGACCCTTTTACAGTTCGCCACTATGCTTTCCTCTTTAATTGTACGATGACCGGACAGGCTGTGGACCCTATGATGACGCCTACCTAAAGCCCATTGGGACGGTGGCGTTTGATGTTTGTCCATGTTCTTTCTTGTCGTGCCCTTAATGGTGTATTCTCTTACTGCTCTGGCTTCTGCTAAGTCATTGAGTACCTTCATTGTGGCTTTCTAGGCTATTGTTTTTTTGTATTATATGTACACGAGCATATTTGTGTTTTACTTATATTGCCTATTGATGCTGCCTTGTTGGTTAGAGTTTAGATCATGGCGGGGATGTCAGACAAAGCATATAGAGTATAAATCTGTAAATATAACCGTGATCACTAAATGTGAACTTCTTCGTCTTCCAATTAAAGTGTTGTATTTTCAGACGGTCTCTACCCTGTGGTTAAAACTGCGCTAGCCCAATTAAAAACCAGATGACCAGCTCCGTCGCTATGTTACAATGAAAATTATGCACATGCAGTCACGACTTATTTGATGAAGATTTGCTTGTGTGGTGTTTAACGTCATTTGTCAGCACATTTTAGACTATGTATGACGGTCGATTTGTTTTTGGTTGAGGCAGATCACACACTTATTCCTGGGTATAACCATCACACACTTATTCCTGGGTATAACCAGTACTGTATACCTCCCAGCATCTGTAAAAATCGACACTTTCTCACAAGAGTTGATGAAGAAGATGGGAGGAGCAGGCACGGTGATAAGCAATCCTCGTCCGGAATACCTCTACAGTGTTGGTTGTTTGGGTTGGAAAAAGATTTCATTCTCTGATTGTCCGAGGGTAAAAGGAGTATTTGTATACATCCTTCTTGGAAGTAGGTTGATATAGTCGCCGGGGACCTCTGATATGCTTGTAGTTTGGCATTACTGGGTTTGTGTCTACATCCATACTGGATCTTAAACAGCATAGTCGGTTGCTGTACCTGCTGTGTGGTAGAGATTCCCACTTCAGGTCTTGTACCCTCTGTGTTACACAGCCTGGTGTACGGTAAGTATAGTTCCTGTGTACAAACCGGGCAGCTCTCCGTTTTTTGTGTATCAGTCTTATGTGGATCACATACGGTGAATACATACTCTAGTGTAGGTCGTACAATTGTAGTATATGCGGCAGATTTCACTGGTGTGGTACATTCACCTAGGTTATGTCTTATGAACCCCATGGTCCTCTTGACCTTGGATACTGTAGGATTGCCGTTGTGCCTCCATGTGAGTTACCGTCGACTACTTCAAGTGTGTGGCCATGTAGTTGATAGGATGTGTTGATCAGATGGCGTTTGTTTGTTGTGGCTCAGATAACTGTACATTTAGCTGGGTGAAATTTCATTGACCAGTCTTCACTTCATTTCTCAAGAGCTGATAGGTTTTTCGGAAGTATTAGTGATACGCTGGGTACAGATCGCTATGTGCAAGCGTCTACAAAAAAATGCATGTTATGCTGTATTATGATATCAAATAAAATTATTTAAATAAGATAATAATATTATGTACTGGGTATTCTTAACTGTATTCTATTATCCCAAAGCCTGAATTGTCAACTTCCCAGTCCGATCTTTTTATATTTCTTTTGTTAAAACATCAATGAGCTGGACCCATATAAGGCATGCAGGCATATTGCAACTCGACATACAAGAACTTGAAAATAATATTTATCCTAAAGAATTCGGCTGCTCCCAACTAAATTCCATTATGTTTATTTCGTTCTTCGGGGCATTTCATTTTATTGGATACTGGAAACATACGCCGTACGACATGGAAATCATATAACTCCATATCCACCGCCGTATGCGTGCCATCTTCGGGATGGTTAAAATTGTGTACTATTGATTTTATGGATATTGAGTTCTGCCCAACCCGGGGCTAGAGGGCGTGAGCGGTAGCTAGCATATTTCACTACAGCTCATGAACAGTCTCAATCAAACCGAGACTGAAATATTTCGTATGTGTCGTGCTCGGCCGTTTCCAAAGGTCCATTATCATACTCTTTTTTTTATAGCACAGTGGCGTTGCTTGTGCAGTGTGGCGATTGTAAAACGTCTTCCCGCGCTTGCAATCAGTACTGTTATTCATTCGATCTTTGGAGATCGCTGAGCCCGATACTTATATTTAGTTACTTATAAAAGGCTCTGGGTATTGTTTAACCACTTATAGGATATGTCGTGTGCTTTTTAATTTAGTCATTTGGCTGTTACTTGTGATACGCAGGCTTCATAACCGCTGCTCCCAACTAAATTCCATTATGTTTATTTCGCTCTGCGGGGCATTTTATTTTATTAGATACTGGGACCATACGCCGTACGACATGGGGAAGCATATAACTCCATGTCCACCGCCGTATGCATGCCATCTTCGGGACGGTTAAAATTGTGTACTATTGATTTTATGAATATGGAGTTCTGCTCAACCCGGGGCTACAGGGCGTGAGCGGTAGCTATCATATTTCACTACGGCTCATGAACAGACTCAATCAAACTGAGACTGCAATATTTCATATGTGTCGTTCTCGACCGTTTCCAAAGGTCCATTATCATACTCTTTTTTTCCGCTTAATAAAGCTTATAGATCTGATAATAACGCTTCTTTTCTTGAGTTATATCTCTCGATTGAAAATGGTGAAATAATTAGCAAAATCTATGACAAGAGAGATGATTTTAATTTTGACATTGTTAATTACCCCCACCTGGATGGGGATGTTCCCCGAGCAACTTCTTATGGGGTGTATGTGTCTCAAATTATTCGTTTTTCAAGAGCTTGTAATCGAGTTGAGGACTTTAATATTCGTAATCTTTGTATAACTAAAAAGCTACTCAATCAGGGTTACCGTTACCATAAACTTCGTAAAACCTTTGAAAAACTTTATTATCGTAACCCTGATCTTCTTTCCTAATATAACAGTAATTTAAGGACTCTTCTGCGACAAGGACTATCACAACCTGACTTCTATGGTGATGTGATTTATAAACTTCGTAAGATTCTTGGTCATGATCACTTTCTTACTATCTTTGTTAAACTTTTAAAAAAGTTTGTCAAAAGAGGTTATGACACTGTCATTTTGCAACGTACTGCATGCTTGGTGGTGGACCCTTTGACAGTTCGCCACTATGCTTTCATCTTTAATTGTACAATGACCGGACAGGCTGTGGACCCTATGATGACGCCTACCTAAAGCCCATTGGGACGGCGGCGTTTGATGTTTGTCTATGATCTTTCTTGTCTTGCCCTTAATGGTTTATTCTCTTGTTGCTTGGCTTCTGCCAAGTCATTTAGTACCTTCATTGTGGCTTTATATGCTATTGTTTTTTTTGTATTATATTTACACGAGCATATTTGTGTTTTACTTATATTGCCTTCTGATGCTGCCTTGTTGGTTAGATATTAGATCATGGCGTGGATTTCTTTATTTAAACTGTCCTGTTTTAATGGGATGAAGTAGGGTAAGTGTGAGGTTTGGTGCACCCTAGAACCGATTTAAACACCCAGTGGCCTACTTTGCCACTGACCGTTCCAAGGCGGTAGCCCTATTGTCACCCCTTTTGTGTTTGTGATGTCGTTTACTTTTATTATTACTTTTGCCTTCTTGTTTGTCTGTTTGCATGTTTGTTTCTGTGTTTTGTGGTTTACTGTCCTCCTTGAATGCTACTTTCCCTGTCCGATCTTTTTTATATTTCTTTGCTAGATTGACGGTTGTGAAACTAGCTTCATGAATATAACCTTTATGACGTTTTATCATTTTAGTTGTATGTATATTAATGCAGTAACCCTGCTTGAGTCCATACAGCTTGTTGATGCAGTGGATATTACTAGCGTCTTGAAATCCAGAGTTCTCTGGTTTAAGCCTCACTGGAGTAAGTGAATTTTGTCGGTATAATCTTGAGCAAGAAATTTGCCCTTTCCCTCCTTCGTCCTCACGGACTCGTGTCTCTGATAAGGTTAAAGAAACAGAGGACACTTTTCATTTGTAGAAGAAGGGCAGGTTCCTAGATTCCTATTTATCCTTCCCCACTCTCTCTCTGGTGGGGGCTCTAGATCTGTTTCTTTAAAAGTTCATATTGAAAAGTATCATCCGCAAAATAAAGGGTAGATTTTGAAAGAATATTTTGAAGTAAATACTGAGATCACTGACGACCAGTGTAAGGCAATACAATTCGTTGTCATTGCTGGCATTGTTACTCCTTCATTTGCAATAAACCTTCTTTTTAGATACCGGTCATTCAAGTTACACTTGCATGCACAAATAAAGAGTTGATGCTTACTAACAGTCCCAATCCTAGGTTAGTTACATACTATAAATCAAGTACAACCTAAATTATGATACATATCTTAATCAGGTTATCTTGTAACAACTGCACCAACAATGAGATATAGAGTCCTATTGAAACCACAGCGTCCGAACTAATACTAAAGAATAGTTGCCATGGTAAGTGATTAGTTAATACTGTGGTCTGGGTTACATTACCCTTAAACTGTTTTTCGTCGATTCTATTTTTAATATTGACACAAAATTGCTTCATGCAAATGCATAATAGCCCATCGAGGTGTTTAAATAACCAACGAGCTGAGACAGACTCTATCGTTTTTGTAGCATGGTGTACTTAGTAACACAGTGACGTCATAGTGACCGTACTCTAAATTCAATATCAAGTAGTTGTAGTACGGTATAGCCACGCCCCTTTAGTTACCTTAAATTAAAGGATTAAATGCTCTGCATTCATCAAAGGAAATGTCACCGACCATGCTACACTATCATTTAAAGCATCGTAGAAAGGTTGTAAATTAGCGATTCTTATAAGTTTACTCATATACTGGTAACACTATTGATTACATTAAATTAATAAGCAATGTGTCAATAGTGGGTGGGGTAAATTGACTTACAATTTGAAGCAAAATCGAGATTTTAAACAGAATTCAATGCTAAACAGAGATTATTTGCTCTTTATATAACTAAATAAATTGTAAACTTAACTGCATCTTTTAAAAATACCTCAATACTTATATACACAAGCATGATATGCAAACATGAACATCAATCAAACCGCTGCAATGATAACTATAAATGTTCGATTTTATTATATAAGCTACCTGTTCCAGATTGTTATCATGGAAAAATGTAATATACATACATTGTTCTTTTCAAAAAGTGATGGTAGAATTTGCCCCTTGAGTTGAAGTGGCAAATGTTAATCTGTTTATATTTCTTGGTAACCTTTAACCTTTTTATATTTTTTGGTATCAATATCGGAAATGTTGGGTCCTGGCTCAAGTCCTAATACGGCCTACAGTTTAGCTTAAATCGATTTTATGTTTAAGGAAAGCCATTTATAGTAAACCATTATGCAGAAAAACAAACAGATCATGCCCCGTCATGAAAGTGAAACGAGCGTATACTGTCCATCCGCCTTTCCATCCGTCCGTACGTATATGTTTTCAGTATTTATTTACATTCAAGTACATTGTCATTATATTTACTAAACTATTATGCCTTTTAAACAGCATTGTTTTGCTGATTCTGGAATTTGTGAGCATAATCGTGAAGATGGAAAAGGCACTAGATATTATGCAACAGTAATTGCTGTGCCAGCCAAATGTCCCCACTCACAAAACTATTACACAAAGTGCATTATTTCCAACTTAAATATTCTTTCATTACCTATTGATGCTTCCTTGTTGGTTAGAGATTAGATCATGGCGGGGATTTCCTTATTTACACTGTCCTGTTTTATTAATGGCATGATAGTAGTGTAAGTGTGAGGTTTGGTGCACCCTAGAACTGGTTTAAACCCCCAGTGGCCTACTTTGCCACTGACCGTTCCAAGGCGGTAGCCCTATTGTCAACCATTTTTGTGTTTGTGATGTCGTTTGCATTTATTATTGCTTTTGCCTTCTTGTTTGTCTGTTTGCGTGTTTGTTTCTGTGTTTTGTGGTTGACTGTCCTCCTTGAATGCTACTTTCCCTGTCCGATCTTTTTATATTTCTTTGTATATATTATGTTCACAACACCTTATCAAATACAAGACAAGTGTATTGCTCTCATTCAACTCGACTTGCCAAGTTTTTGAGTCTCTTAAGTTCCCATTAGATAATATTTTCGTCAGGTGTGTAACTACTGTTATAGACAAAATGTTGGTATTTCTAGGGGTAGGAAATGTGTACCTTTTGTCGCAAGTTTATTTTGTATTAATTGCTGTGAAAGAGATTTCATGTTGAGCCTTTTATCGGATACTCAAAACTATGTCATGCAGCCTTTAATGAAACCTCTCGGTATCTGAATGAGATCTTGAACGTTGGCACTTTCTTTTCTGCTATGGTAAATACTATCTGTTCTAAAGTACTTCAACAAAATTAATATTTACGATACGGTCGCTTCATATCTCGATTTACATCTCTCTGTTAAAATGGAGAAATGTTAAGAACAATCTGTAACAAGGGAGACGATTTTAATTTTGATTATGATAATTATCCCCATATAGATGTGGTGGATGTTCACCGAGCAACTTCTTATGGGTTATGGGGTCTATGTTTCACACATTATTTGTTTTTTTTTGAGCAAGTTGTCGAACTAAGGACTTTAATATTCGTATTATTTGTATAATTAAAAAGCTATTCCATTAGGGCTACCATAAACTTCGAAAAATCTTTGCAAAATTTCATCAGTCTAATCTTGTCCAACTTTTAAACTAAGTTATTTAAAAACTCTGCAACAAGGATTATCACAACCTGACTTCTGTGTTGACGCGATTTAAAATTTCCTAAGATCCTTTCATACAATCTGTTTTATCCACCGACAAAGGCGGAGGACAATTGAATTTACATTTCAGTCCGTCGATCTGTCAGTTCGTCACCACTTCCGTTTTCTACCAAAAATGTAATGATATTTGCATAGTTCGACCTTCCTGAAATGTTAGGATTATATATATGATATCTACGCCAAGTTCAATACTGCTTGGATTTTTGAAAAATGATGATTTTTGCAGTTTCCGCTGTATTACTTTAGATTTATAATCCAATCTTGATGAAACTTGGGGTCAATGTTTATAGACAAAATAACTTTTGATAACCAGCCAGATTGCACCTATTATGCCGGAGTAATGGCCCTTTGATTTGTAAATTATTATGATTATTGGCGGTTTTGCGCTAATATATGGGCATATATGGTTAATGTTGATAACCAGCCAGATCGCATCTATCGAAGTTGTGATCCTTTAATTTGTAAAAATGACGATTTTCGCCGTTTCCGCTGAATAACTTCAACATTTATAATCCACTCTTGATGATTGATGTTTGAATGGTTTTTAACGTCAGGACTGTTATTCATTCCGATCTTTGGAGATCGCTGATCCCGAGTTTCCAAATATCAAAGTAATTTAAGAACTTTTTTGTGACAAGGACTATCACAACCTGACTTTTATGGTGACGTGATTTACAAACTTCGTAAGCTCCATGCACACTTTCATACTATCTTTGTTTAACTTTTTAAAAGGTTTATCCAAAGAGGTTATGACGCTTTTATTTTGCAACGCACGCATGCTTGGTGGTGGACCAATTTACAGTTCTCCACTATGCTTTTTTCTCTTTAATTGTGCGATGACCGGACTGGCTGTGGACCCTATGATGACGTCTACCTAAAGCCCAAAAGGACGGTGACGTTTGTTGTTTGTCTGCAATATTGTCTTGTCGTGCGCTCAATGGTTTATTCTCCTGTTGCTCTGGCTTCTGCCATGTCATTGAGTACCTTCTTCGTCGCTTTCGTGGCTATTGTTTGTTTGTATATACAAGAGCATTTGTTGTTTTACTTATTTTGGCTATTAATGCTGCCTTGTTGGTTAGAGAATAGTTAACGGCGGGGATTTCTTTATTTACACTGTCACGTGTTATTGGGTTGACAGTAGGGTAAGTGTGAGGTTGACTTCCTGACTTTCCGCGATTAAAGAACATATTGTAAAATATTAAGGAAAGCCTTTCAAGACCTCAAAAATCAATCTGTTTTGGTCTATCAAAAACTCTGGAGAAGTTCTTGACAAACTACGGTGTAAGCATTTTCATGCCTCTTCTCTAAGCACCTACGACTTTTCTACACTGTATACTACACTACCACATAATCTTATCAAAGAAAAATTGCTTCATCTTATTCAGAAGACATTTACTAGAGAAAATGTCTTCAACTTTCCTAGCTTGTAATAATGTCAAGGCTTTCTTTACTAACGACCCCATTGATTAGTATAATTTGTGGACTTTGTACTGATGTTTGTAGAGCCTTATCTTTTCTTCTGGATAACATCTTTATAAGATACGGTAAAAATATTTACCGCCAGGTTGTTGGTATTCCGATGGGTACTAACTGTGCGCCACTTGTTGCAGATTTGTTTTTATACTGCTATGAAAGAGATTTTATGTTGAGTTTGTCACCTGCTAGCCTTGGTAATATTATTGATGCCTTTAATAATACTTCTCGGTATCTTGATGACATACTCAATATTGATAATCCATTCTTTGCTCATATGGTTACTAACATGTATCCACCAGAGCTCACGTTGAATAAGGCCAACAGTTCGGATACAGTAGCAGCATTTCTCGGTCTTCATCTCTCGATTTCAAATGATTGTATTCATACTAAAATCTATGATAAGAGAGATGATTTCAATCTTAACATCGTTAACTATCCACACCTGGATGGAGATATACCTCGTGTTACCTCATACGGGGTGTATATCTCCCAGCTCATTCGATTTGCTAGAGCGTGTAATGATGTTATAGACTTCAATGATCGAAATTAAGTTATTACAAGTAAACTTCTTCAGCAGAGTTTTCGTTATCACAAACTACGTAGATCTTTCTCTAAATTCTACCGCCGCTACGAGGGCCTGCTGGAAAAGTACACCACCAACCTTAAAACACTTCTGCGACTATGCATATCACAACCCTCAATTTATGGAGATATGGTCTATAAACTTCGAAAGTTAAAGGGTCTGACGGGTTTCATGACCGCTTTACAAATTTAATCAGGAAGTTCGTCAGAAAAGGATATAACCCTTTGGTTTTACAGCGCACTGCATGTTTGGTGATTGACCCCTCTACAGTCAGTCATTACGCTTCACTTTTCACTTGTGCGATGACAGGACTACCTCTTGGGATTCTATGATTGTACCTACTGAAACCCCAACTAAGGGAGGTGGGTGCATGAGCATTCGTCCCTCGGGTTTTTTGGTCGTACCCTAGATTGGTTTTCTCTTTAGCTGCAACTACTATTGTTGTTCAGTACGATTCTGGATAAATCCTGAGATGTTTATTATTTTGAATGTGTTTCTTTAGTTAGTTTCTCTGGATGTGGACTTTATTGTTAGCAAATTCCTTTTATTGGGATGTAGTTTGGTTTACACTGTCTTGTCTATTTTGGCGCTGAAGACAGGATAATAGCGAGGATTGTGCGCATATAAAATCGATTCAAGCTAACCAGTAGGCATTATTACCTACTGACCCTTCCAAGTCGGTAACCCTGTCTTCACCACCCTTTCTGTGTTTTTTTGTCTCTTTCATTATATTCTCAAGTCCTTGTTTGCAGTACAGTGCGGACCTACGATGCCATTGCGTTCAGACGCTGTGGTTTCTATAGGACCCTATATCTCATTGGTGCACCCTATAGCCTGGTTTAAACACCCAGCGGCCTTTTTTGCCACTGACCGATCCACGGCGGTAGCCCTATTGTCAACCTGTTTGTGTTTGTGATGTCTTATTTGTCATTTTATTCATCTTTATAATTGTTCTTTGTTTATTTTGTGTGTTTGTGGTTGACTGTCTCCTTGAATGCTACTTTTCCTGTTCGATTTTTATATTTATATTTACAGATATTGGTGGTACATTCGTAAATACCTTTTTTTTCCTACTTGAATTTCGAATAATCACCTTTAGGATATGTTGCCTGCTTTTTAATTTAGTCTTTTGACTGTTTCTTGTGATATGCAGGCTTCATAACCGCTGCTCCTAAACTAAATTGCATTTTATTTATTTCGCCCATTGCTTTCTCGTTTAGGGCAAAGCGTTTTGTTAGAAACTGGGTTAATAAGCCGCTGGAATGGTGTGAAAATACAGCATTGAAGGTTCAATGTTCACAATCTTATGTGTTGTGTTGTTGTGCTATAGACATTTTAAATATTGAGTCCTGCTCAACACGGGGCTAGAGGGCGTGAACGGTAGCAAGCACTTTTTACTACCGTTCATGAACAGTCTCAATCAATCCGAGACTGCAATCTATCTTGTACTTATCGTGCTCGTCGACGATTTCCAAGTTTCCCCTTTCATGCATTTTTTAGCACAAGATATGTCATATATGATGGTTGATTTGTTTGTTGCATAGACAGACCATCCCATGTTTCCTATGTAGAGCCAGTACTGTATACTGTATACCCGCCATCCCTAAGAATCCCTAAGAAGCCACACTTCTCACTTACAAGTCGCGTCCTAGTTTGATTGATGAAACATGTAATGGTGACAATGTTTATGGCAATCATATCTCAGCCAATTGTCGATAATCAGCCAGATCGCAGATATAATGCACATATAATGACGGATCGAGTTGTTGCTCTTGAATCGTTTTAATTTGCCAAAGCCAATTGTTGTTATGCCATTCTGATCCCCGTTTGGTTTGTACCAGTTTATTCTAAAGTAGGACAAGTTTTTACTACAACTGATTTATCAACTGAGGTGGTGGCATATAATTCTTTGAAATTTTGTTTGTTAAACTTTCTAAAAAGGTGACCCTATCATTTTGTAACAAACTGCATTTTTAGTTGTTGACCCACTTACAGTTCGCCACTATGCTTTACTATTTGCTTGTGCGATGACCGGACACATTGTGGACATTATGATGACGTCTACATATATCTTCAGAGGACGCTAGCGTTTGATATTTGTCTAAAATCTTGTACGAATTATGGTATGTTCATGTGTTGCTCAGACGTCCGCCAAGTCATTAGGTACTTGTAATGTGACCGTCTAAGGTCTTCCTTTGTATGTCCACGCTGTCGCAAGATGACATTAGTGGTTGGGACTAACTCAGGAAAGAATCAATGTCAGTGACTGCATTTACATAAGTTTAATTCAACTTTTAAAATATGTTAAATATATATACAATTATCAAGAAAAACAAGCAAATACACAGATAACAGATGAAATAGACTCTCATGAACGTATAAGACGTTCGTAGTATTACCACGAATGCTGTATATGTCGACTGTCTCTATTTGACATTAAAGTGTTGTTGAAGTTACAACAATGTTGATGATCACACACGTTACAAAGAATAATGATCTAACGCGATGTATTTGATGCGCGATATCTTACGAACATGATGCGCGACTCCAATGATCGGTGATTGCCATCAAAGGCCTTCTATTAGGGTTGATAACTCGATGTTTGTTGATGTTCCTCCACTGAGGTCTGATGACAGGCCCACCACGTGTCCCTTGGGTTGTTGCTCCTATGAGGACCTGACCATGTTGTCCAGGTACGGGGACCGTCTCCACCCACTCATTACGTTATGCGATGAATCACCCAGAGGGCCTACACACTCAAACTGCTTAGCTCCGCTCCGGGAGTCTTAGGCTGTAACAATAGATACTTTTAGATGTCGGTTCATTAACAAGCATTCTTATACAATTATCATTACACAAGCAAATCATTATCTAGTAAATATATGTGGGCCACTCTCTAATTATGATGTGTAGCAAAGTATACGTATTCTACAACGCCATGTATACGCATCGGCATATATACAAGTATTTCATCTCACCGTTAACCAATGCACCTAATATACAACGTTATCAGTTTAATCTTGAATTACAATTAAGGAGCTATACGCCTAGGCATATATACATGTATACCATCTCACCGTTAACTTATGCAATTAATATACAATGTTATCAATTTACTATACGTATTACAATTAATGATCGACTACAATAATTAAATCTATATCTAATAATTACTATTATAAATATATGCTTGTTGTATCATGTTAATGTTGGAGAAACATATAAAAGCTGACCGGATGTAGCAACATCAAGAAACGAAATGGCGACGCCCATTGAATACACATGTACAATACAATTTCATAAAATAAAAATAATGACCACATATCTGTGCATTTCACCCTTTCAAACGACTTCTCCAATCAAAGCAACTTTCTACATTCCCGGCCAGGACTGTAAAACAATACACTTAATAACCCAACGTTCCGCCCAAACTATCATTGCTTATCTTCTCTCCGCGACACACGTGGCAACAGACGCAATTTTCATATCTACACGAAAGGACCTTAAACAATTTTGACCTTTAGAGAGATAGATTGTAAAATATCTGTAATGTTGCATGCATAAACGCACATATAAACTTATTGAACGGCCCTGCTCCAACAAAAACGCTATGAAAATGCTCGCTTTCCCGTGGAACATGAATATATCATGCAACTGGTGAATATGTTTCAACTGAACAATGGATTAGGACGTGACTTACAGATGTCGTCAAGTGCTTACGATAGCTATGTACGACCAGTACGCTCTACCCGAGATCATTGTGTGACAATATCTCCTCATTTAAAGAAAGTGCTACACCTTTTAAAATTCAACAAATTCATAATTAATATTTACATATTAATAAACTATTAATTCTTTCTAGCAAAAGAGGACAAAACGTTCAAGTTGATCGCGCAGGTGCCAAGACATTGTTGCATTATAAGCAACATTAAAATTATAGCAATTCTACAATTGTAAACTGCACTGTCGTGACATACGCTGCTATTGTAACATGCACTGCCATACTCTATTATTATGTAGTACTATGCTATTGCCTGGCATTATTGCGGCGACTTAAATAGTCGTGCCTGTCACAAAATGTCACGGGTAGAGCGTATTGGTCGTACATAGCTCTTGTAAGCTCCCGTCAGCTACACCCTAATCCATTGTTTAGTTGAAGCAAATTCACAATGTTCATGATATATTCAGGTAACACGGAAAACCGTGTACATTTTAAGTGGCCGCCATAGGGCGTCCGGAAGGGCTGTTTAATAAGTTTAGTTTTGTGCTAATGCATGTAAAATTATAGGTATATCTCCTTAAAAGGCAAAATTGTATAAGGGTCCTTTCGTGTAGAATTTAGTACTGCGAATTTAGCCACGTATGTCACGAACTGAACGTGGGAAATAATGGTTTGGTCGTAACGTTTGCTATAAAATCCATTGTCTTCTAGTTTTTGCTGGGATTGGTTGATAGTTGTTTTGTTTGGAGCAGGAGTTTGACGGCGAAATTCACAGACAATATATGGTCAGTATTTTTTTATTAACTTTTATCGTACATTTGTATTCAGTTGGCGGCGCCATCTTGGTTGGCGGTTACGACATCCAGTTAGCTTTATGTTTCTCAAACACTAACTTGAGACTAGCATATGATTTTGAAGTTACTTTATTAGATGTAATTATTGTAATTGATCATTAATTGTAAAACAATATTAATTTGATAACGTTGTATAATAGGTACATTAGTTAACGTTGGCGTATAACTCAGTGATTGTAAAACACGATTGAATTGATAAGATTGTTTATTAGGTGCATTAGTTAACAATGAGATGAGTGACTAGTATAAATGTTCGACGCGTATACATGGCATTGTAGCATATACATCCATTACTACTCATCATAATTAGAGAGTGGCTTGTATATATTTATTAGATAATGATTTGTTGGTGTAATGATAAAAATAAATGATTGGTGTGTTTATGAATCGACATCAAAAACGTATGTATTATTACAGCCTAAGCCATCCAGGTTTGGATATAAGCCATCCAGGTTTGGATATAAGCCATCCAGGTTTGGATATAAGCCATCCGGGTTTGGATATAAACCTCCCGGAGCGGAGCTCAGCCTTTAGGGTGTGTAAGCCCTTTAGGTGATTCGACACTAGAATCAACATATAACGTTTACGAGCGGTGGAGACGTCCCCGTACCTGTGCACCATGGTCAGGTTATAGAATCGACTACCCCCGGGACACGAGGTGGGCCCGTTATCAGTCCTCACTGGAGGAACATCATCCACAACCTCAGTGGAGGTTAACCATCATTATATCGCGTCATCAACCCTTATAGAAGGCATTTGATGAAAATCACCCATTGGATTCGCGCATCATCATATTCATGAGCTCTCGCGCATCACAGTTATCGCGCTAGATCATAAATCAACATTGTTATAACTTTAACAACACTTTAGTGTCGTATATCATCAGTATTTGTGACAATACTAAGAACGTCTTAAACGTTCATGAGAACAGTCTTTTCATATTTCACCTGTGTATTCGCTTGCTTTTTTTTTTGATAATTGTATATATATTTAACATATTTTAAAAGTTGCATTAAACTTATGTAAATGCATTCACCGTCATTGATTCTTTCCTGAGTTAGCCCAACCACTAGGGTCATCCTGCGACAGTGCCCAATAGTTATCTTTCCACAATCTATTTCACCGACTCTACTGTTATCAATAACACTGCTTCCTGCCACTACAAGAACTCCAACTTTACACACTGCATCCATCGCATTACCAGTATACTGTTTGCGAAATGGTGTAGGGTCTCCCTTTCACTAGCCGGCTTCGCTAAAGCTTGCTTAAAGCTACACTGCATTATATCTGTTGGTCTCGACGCATCGGACCGAACAGCACTACACTCAGTGTGTAAACTACCTAACTCTCGTTTCTCTACTACACTTAACATGCCCGATATGTCTACATCTGTTGTCTGCTTACCTACACTAGTGGGAAAATACATATGACTAGTGTCCTCACTACTGCCTTCCTCACTATCCTCAATAACTGCAACATTAACTACAGTTAACACCCCTCTGTTGCACATTATCCGTTCTACGAATAAACTCTTTCAGCATATTCAACATTTAATTTATCGCGATTGGATAATCCATAGTGTTTACTATCATGTCCCTTTCCATTTTTGCAGCTTGTTATTGTTGGCCGGGAGTAACACTAACACCTGGTCATCTATCTTAAATCTCCTAGCTCTGGCTTTCTGGTCATAGTACCGTTTGTACCTTGTACTTGCCTGAACTAACTGACTATGTGATATCTTACAATTCTCCTTTAGTTTCTCCTCAAGATCTAACACATACTGATAAGTAGTCTTAACCTCATCACTATCTACTTCACCTGCTCACATCTCTCTAAGAATCCTCATGGGACCTTTGACTGATATACCGTACAATAACTCAAACGGAGAAATATTAAACTCTCTTGTGGAACCTCCCGAAATGCAAACAACAAAGCATTGAGATACTTGTCCCAATCTTTGGGTCTCTCTGTACACATACGCCGTAACATTTGCTTTAACGTGCCGTTAAATCGGTCGAGGATGATACGGTGTTGTCGTAGTTTGACACAACGACAATAATCTGCTAACTTCAGTCATAAGTTCTGACGTAAACTGCGACCCACAGTCAGCATTTCCCCTTGTACATCTAGCCTACTGAACATATCGACTAATGCCTCACAGCTACTTCTCAGTTTCAATTGATCGCAATGCTACTGCCTCCGGATACCTAGTTACATAGTTTACCATGGTTAAAATATACCTATTTTCCTATCCGACACTGGAAATATTGGTCCGACTATGTCTACGACTATCTGTTTAAATGGTGCATCTATCATTTACATCTGACCTAGATGTACTTTGGTCACTCGACCTTTTGGTTTTGTCCTTTGGCATACATCGCAGGACCTACACTACCGAGTCATATCTCCACTAACGCCTGGCCAATAAAACTCTGCCAATACTCTATCTGACGTTTTCTAAATGAACCCCCAACATCTACTCATAAGCTTACTTAAACACTGTCGTTCTATACTGGGTAGGTACCACTAATTGGTGAAACTGTCTACCATCACTATCTTCAAATTATCTGTGCAATAAACTCTTCCTATGTACAAACTTAAAACTACCGGACCCTTTACACTTCGTAACTACATCATCCTTAGCCTTCACTGTACAAGGATCTAATGAGTCGTCATGTGTTTGTGCTTCTATAAACTCCGCTCTAGAAATATCACCTACGGCGGCAGGAACCTTTAACTTCTTTTAAGCATGAGCTTGGTTCTGAACATGCGCTCTAGTCTCTACTGCATTACTCATGCTACTCCAAATATCGGACAATACCGACATTACTGAACCCTCTATATTCCCTATCGTTAAATCGTACATCGGGTCGTCCATACATAGTGCCTCTGTAGTCCCTTTAAAGAAAGGTGTACTTACATATTATATTCTCGCTTTTGGCACGTATTCTACCGAATTATTTAACAACCTAAACGGTGACTGTTTACCTACCAACTGGTTATCCAACTAAACTACGCTTAACTACCACACATGTACAACCTGTATCCCTCATTACAATGACGTCCTTACTATTTACTCGACCATCTGCTGTTGGAAAATTTGCATACAGAAAGAGGCATGTTCCGATCTTCGCCATTACGCCAGCCGATTTAACACAACAGCTACTGCTCTCGATTTAAGTAACGAGACTATTACCACCTCTGCCTCTCTCTGTTTGACCGCCTCTACCTCTACCACAACAAATGCACTCATTTTTATACCGGACTTGAAAATTACTTAAAATTAACATTTGTTTTAAACACACTAGGACCTGCAGCTTATTGCTTAAATTATCTGTATCACAAGGTTGAAAGTACGTCTGTTATAAATCAGTTCTTTTTGACATTGATACTCCATGGATTGTTAAAACCTTGGTTCTGACTACCTACATTGCTCTCTACTTTACTATTGCCACTCCAATTGTCTACGACAGCGGATACGCTTTTCGACACTCACGGGAAGCATGAATCCCATTACAGTCACGACAACGAATAACAGGCCTACTTAGGTTGTTACCACTATTGCTACCTCTAGCACCCATTGAACTATCTCCGCCTCTATGGTTACAATTCTGTACTTTCTGCTTATTACTATGATCGTCCCCTTGCCTATCTCTAAATGTTCTGTCTTTCGACACTACATTATCGGCTCCATCTCTAGCCTCGGCAAACTGATCTGCTTGTATTGCCATTTCATCTACACTAGCTAATTGCCTTCTGTTAGAAATAAGAACATATCTCTACTACAGACATTGAATAGCTGGTCCCGTAACAAGAAATATATAAGGCCTTGATAAGTCTGCGCTACCTTCCCCAACTCTAACCACATATCTAAGTAGTTTCTGGACCCACTAATGAACTGAATAAACGACTCTTCTTTATCAGGCAAATAAGCTCTAAACCGCTTTCTAAAACCTTCTTTAGTTAGCTCAGATCTCTTTAGATGAGCATCCTTTAACGTATCATAGTCAACAGAATCTAAACTAGGTGACCTATAAAATACATCTAAGGCATTAACTCTCAATAATGCACTTAAATGAATTGCCCACTTATCCTTAGTCCACTCCTGTAACTCTGCGTAACGTTCACACCGTGACAAGTAACTGTCCATATTATCCTTGTCAGCATCAAAGTATGGTAATTTCGGACCTTTTAACTTTTCCGAATAACTATCTTTACCTACAGTTTTACTGTGCTCACTATTTTTTCTAGCTGCTAACAACTCTACAGCTAACTTATGATCTAACTCAGCTTTCTCCATCTCCATCTCCATATTAGCCTTAGCTCGTCTACCGTTCGTGTCAAACCTATCCCGTTCTAATTGCCTAGCTAATTATATTCTCTCTTTATCTAGTTCTACCATCTCTTTATCTGACTCTTGCTTTTCCTTCATCAATCTATTTTCTAACTCTACCCTATCGTTATCAGCATCTACCTAGTCTTTTGCTAATCTACTTTCTAATTCTAATTTCTCTTTAGTTAATCTACTTTCTACATTCCCTAACCTGTTCGTCTTTAACACATATTTTAAGCTCATCTCCATCATAACTTAACTCCTTACCCATCTGCGATCCTGGACGTGATGGCTATCGACATTGTGGAATAATAACTACAATAACTACAATACACAAGTCAATTATGACTCTACTCTACGAAGTATTCTACTAATGATAAGTCACTGTGTCCACAGTACATACCTGGGATCATCATAGGACAAGTTATATACACATTCGTACTAGCTCTAACTACTAACGGTTATGTATAAATAGTCCCTAGCTTCTACAAAACATATACACTACAAAAAATATCTATATGTGATATTGGTCATAAACCTTAAACAATCATAGAAATGTGTATAGCATGTGTACACGTATGCTAAAAGGAAAAAGAAACGCGACACGGGAATATCCGCTATATAGTGTATGTACAATATGCTGCTGTTAATCGAATATAGTACATGGCTACGTAAGATCTTTCCTTTCGGAAAAAAGACTAAAACAACACGTAATACAGCAAAGAGTATTCCTGCAAAGTCTCATTATTGTCAGAGTACGCGTTTGGTTCAAGCATGCTAGCAAACTTAGGACGCAAAAGTTTGCAAACTGTTTACGTTAAATACCGTACTGAAATGGCTCAAGTTTTCAAAGAGAAATTTCAACATTCATGAATTTCTTGTTACAACGTGTACTGTGAATAATACGTCTCCAACATCACGAGGTATTTGATGCGCGAGAGCTAATGATCGGTTAGTGTCATCAAAGGCCTTTGGTGTCTTTGGTTATTAAATCTTTGGGCAAGGGTAAAAAATATATTTTAAAATTAACCTGTCGATTTTTCACTTAAAATGTACAGTATTACCAAGACAACTATAATATCATCCCATTGGAGCAAAAAGGTATCATCTGACAAAGCCGAAATTCTTTCATGCAAAAAGGAACCAAGTACAAAAATGGCAAAAATCATCTTTAAAAAGAAAGAATAGTGAAATAAACATATACTATCATATTCTTAATAGTTATTTTCCCAGTTGTGCAAAGTTGCACCATTTAAATAGAAATCCCAAACTTAAATTGTGTTTTTCTCAAAACTATGGTACCTTTTTGCACCAATGGGACGTGTAACTGTCAGTGTCTTTTCATGCAGTAGAATATCCATTTTCTGTTAAGACACACTGTCAACGTCTCAGCAAATACCAAGAATCTTGGCAAACGATGGAAATGCAACATTTCTGATGGCATAAATATTTTTTTGAATTAAATTTATATGAAAATCTAACATGGTTTATTAAAATACTCAATGTTGATTGGTTATCGGTGTGGTCTGAAAAAAAGCTATTTAAACCTCTGACGTCATGTACGTCATCCGTTAACACGGTCATTTCAAACGCCAGCAAACACCTTAACAGTTGATACGTCATTTCAAACGTCAGATGCAAAACAACAACGAAATGAAATGCGATATTTTAAGCGACACTACGTTCCAACAACACATTTAAAGTTGTATATTCTTATCGTATGATGTTGAGAGATAGGCATAAAATGTAAGTTGTGAGAATTTGTTTGTATTTTGTGCAATCTCTCGACAAAATGTGTTCATGATACATAATACTCCATATTAGATACGGAATAAAATATTTCTAGCGGGTTTATTGTGTGCGAGATCAAAACCTGGTGTTTGGGACTTAAAACACATCGAAACCACGGGCCTGAATGTTTTAAATATACAGTAAATTATGCTCAGAATTATATTGCGGTAGAATAAAGGTTTGTACTTTGGCATATCACTCCGCCGTCAAAACACCAAAATAGGCACCACCAAATCGTTCCAATAGGATTACAGTACCGCGTTTTGTTTACCAGCACTTTCCAGTATCACAGAGCTCTTAAACCTACCTCAAAGTAAATTGCTATTAAACCTAAAATATATCCAAATGTAGAAAATAAGCCATGTTTCTTTCGACTGTTTACATGTCAACCAGCAACCTATAGTTGGTGGTGTCACGGTGTTGAAATTCTGTTCGTCATTTTGATATGTTTTATATTTTAGCTATGGTCATGTGACGATTATCATGTGATTGCATGCTACTTTCTTAGAAGTTGACAGAGGTCAATGTGATATTGTTCGTTCACCTCCTTGAAGCGGATTAGCCACTTTCTTTGCATGCGCAGTCGAGCGTAAATAGTCCCACCTACTTGAAACATGAAGTACATTCGAGATTAAGCGCTATATGGTTTCAAAGGAAAGTATCAAGAACATGCAAAAAATATTTAATTAATTAAACCAGTTTGCAAAGATGGTATGAAGCAAATATCAACTTTATAAGGTGAGGCTTTGAAAGTGTGTTTGTTTGTATGATGTTTTACGTCATTAACACATGTACAGTTATATATGACGGTCGCTTTTTTTGGTGGAGGCAGACAACCCTCTTATCCTGGGTAGAATTGAATTGAATTGGATTTTATAGTCGCACCAACAGCTAAGATCATATGGCGACTTTCCAGCTTCCATTGGTGGAGGAAGACCAAATGTGCCCCTCCGGGCAATTTTCTTACACGGGCAGGCTCCTGGGTAAAACCACCGACGTTCCGCAAGCCGGCTGGATAGGTTCCTCAAATAAAGATTCCTATGCCCATGAGGGATCGAACCAACAGCGGTGCGCGGCAAGTGATTTCAAGTCAGAGACTCTAACCACGAATAACTGGTCGTTGTAAAAATGATATATTGCTCTGTAAACCATCTCATCATCTCAGGTATGCGAACTAGTTTAATAAATTCTAAAATAATGATGCATGCCTGTTTGGTTGAATAGAGGCGTACGTTATTTTTAGCAAATTGTAGGTTATATATGACGGTCGATTTTTTGTAGTAGTGGCAGACCACCCACTTTTCCCTACAAGTTATGTAGTGTCAATAATAAATTTCATGGGCCTATATATAGTGATGCGCAAACGCTTGGTCGAGCATTCGGTGCGTATTGCCTGTTGAAAAAACAACTCTGTTTTAGTCGGTATTCCTTATCGTAATCCTTACCGTAATCGGTACCGTAGTTAGTTGTACAGGTCTACTAAGTAGAAGTCATACTGACAACAATCTTATGTTTGTGATGTCATATACCTTGCCTTTTATTTATCCTTAAATCGTTGTTTGTTTTATGTGAGTGTTTTTGGCTGACTGTGTTCTGTGAAAGCTATATTACCTGTTCGACTATTTTTTACCTACTTGCATCTTTTAATTTCATCTTGTTTCTGTCATGGATATCCTTAGCATTCTCGGAATTTCAACTGTCGTGTTTTTATTTGTTTGTTTGATGTTTCATTATAAACTGTGTATTAATGTAGAAAACTATTGATTTCGGGATGTATAGGTCAAAGGTCAAGGTTCCCGTGACCTCTTTCTTGAAACTGTGGGTTTGCAATATAGCTTCTAATGGCAAAACAATTTTATTCAGACAAATGACGGGCATATATTGTGTCAAATTGCCTTTCTTGTTTCTGCACAATATGAAATTAACTTCTGAGTTAATGCATATATTGTGACGTTTTAGAAATGGTTTATTTGTGTTTATATTGCATCACTGCTCTAATGAAATGTTCGTATTACAAATGTCTCCACCTTTTTTTAGTCAACATAAACTCAGCATTCTAGTAACTGACAGTGACATATTGACTATCATGCTTGATATAAACATAGCAGACCGCAGTATGATTTACATGCCTATTTTACTTATATTTTCAGAAAACAACAATAATAGTAACTGACAGTGACAGATTATATAATATGCTTAATAAATACATAGCAGATCGTAGAATAATTTGCATGCCTATTGTAACACTACAGTGTGCCTCTTTAATAGCAAGTAGCAGAGCTTTCTCTAAGCCTCTCTAATAGCAGATAATTATCCATAATTCCACATTTTGGTAACACCCTCTCAGGTAGCAGGATATATAACTTATTAAACACAGGTAATAGCGTAGGTGTATAGGCTGTAATAATCTACTGGATAACTGATACGCCAATGAGTTACTAGCACGTGCTTACAGATTATATAATGGGATGTTGTGAATTAGGTTTGATTGAGATTTGGTTGAGATATGTGTTAGTGTCTGATTTGAGACTAGAGTATACCACTATACGATTATTGGAATAATACACTGAACATGAGGTAGCTTGTCATTATTACAGTGACAGACGAACGTGTTACTTTGTAATGCCCTGGTGACCTAGTGTCACACTATTTGGCATAGTTATAAGGGCTTTCCACCTTTCAGTGAAAACGTGTTTTTTTTCTTTATTCTTATTATTCGGATTGAATATTTTGACGTCATGACGTCATCAGAGATGGCTGCCGTTATTTAAAATAGCGAAAATTTGAATAATATCTTCTCAGGAACCGCAACATTGATTTTTAAAAATCGTTCATATAATTCCTTGCCAGGTCCTACGCTTTCAGATACTCGTCCAAATTTCAAGATGGCCGCCATGATGACGCGAAGTTTGTGTTATATTGGGGAAATGTTAAATTTTGCTTGAACAGCTCAGCAGAAACCACTAAACCAAATTTGACCAAACTTCACATGGATAATGTAAAAAGACATGTTTTTTTATATAACTTTAGTTTGGAATGAGATATTGGAACGAAACTTGCGATGTAGGTTGGTTATATAGAAGGAAACCTGGAATTTGCATTTGAGGTCATTGAGTAAATGGCAATGTCACATCTACTATAAAACATAAAAAAATTGTTTCCACTCAATAACCTAAGTTAAGAATGAAAGATAGGAAAGAAACTTGCTTTGTTTTTAGCCTAAACATGTATATGGAAAGGAAGCTTACGCTTGCCATCGATGTCACTGGGGTAAAAGTCACTGTCACTAAAAGAAAAAAATGTTTCTGCTCAAGAAATTTATTTAGAAATTAGATATTGGAACTAAACTTGCCGTGTAGGTAGGTATAAAAAAGACACTTGGAATTTGCATTTTAGGTCACTGTGGTCAATGTCACTCTTGTTAAAAATAAAAAAAATAGTTTCCACTTATTAACTTAAGTTGAGAATTAGATTGTGGAACGAAAATTGCTTTTTAGGTAAGTTATTTAGACGGAAAGCTTGGAATTGCACTTGATGTCACTGGGGTCAAGGTCAATGTCACTCTGCTAAAAATAGGGAAATGGTTTTCTGCTCAATATTGGAACGAAAACTTCTGTAAATGTAGGCTATATTGAAGGAAATCTCTGAATTTACATATTTTAGGCCACTGGCGTCAAGGTCACTCTTACCGGTTTCCCCTCAATAACAACAATGCGATATTGAAACAAAATTTGCTGTGTAGAGCACGGGGTGGCATTTAATGTCACCGGTGTCAATGTCAAGTCACTCTTGCTAAAAATAGAGAAATGCTTTTCTCTCAATAACTTAGTTAGGAATGAGATATTGGAAGTAAATGTTGTATGTACTAGGTAGTTTAGATAGAATTGACGATTCTGATTAGCATTTGAGGTCACAAGGGACAAGTTCAAGGTCAATATTTCTAAAAATATAACACAATTTCCGGGCAATAACTTCACTTGGTGTAAAGAGATATTGGAACGAAATGTTGTATGTAGTTGGAACACCAGGTTTTCGCGTAATTTTTGCGTTTCTTGTTGGTTTAAGTCCAAGTTTCAAGATGGCCGTCACAGTTTATTGAATTATTACAATCTGTGAATAGACAAACTCTTTTTGATTTAGCGAAATATATAAAATTTGCATTTAAGTTACGTTTATCTGTTAATCACAATACTACATAGTTCATCCTCTAATTACAACAGTACTGATTTATTTTGTTAATTAGTATTTGTTTTGTGTGGGAGCTTGAGTATGCACGTGTGCCTGCGCGTGCGTACATGCGTACGTGCATGCGTGAGCACACGTGTGTGTGTGTGTTATTAGCACGTGATCGTTAACATGTTTATATATTTATGTTCATTTGAATGATGATGTACTCTAAACAAGTCAATAAAGTATATGTTCTGTTCTGTTCTATGGATCCAAGATGGCTTCCATTACTAAATATAGCGAACATTTAATCACATCTTCGTCTCAAGAAAGGCACCATGGATTTTGAAAATTATATTGTGTAACTGATTTCTAGATACAAGACTTGTGTCTTTGATCTTCATTCATATTTCATTGACGTCACGTCCGGAGTGGAAAGCCCGTTTTGTCAGATTCTGATTTTTAGCTCTACTGGCCGAAGGCCAGCAGAGCTTATGGGATGCCGAGTTGTCCGTTGTCCGTCCGTCGTCCTTCGTCCGTTGTTAACGTTTGCCTCATTAAGACGATAGGCCTTCATTTTTCATCTGATCTTTACCAAACTTTAACAGGTTGTTAATATCAATAAAAGCTCGGATAAGTTTGAAAACCAGCCAGATCGGACAAGTAACAACGGAGTTATGGCCCTTGATTTAGTTAAAAATGCTATATTTTGCCTCGTTAAGACTATAGGGGTTCATTGTTCATCTGATCTTTACCAATCTTTATTATATTGTTAATGTCGTTGAAAGCTCGAAAAAGTTTGAAAAACAGCCATATCTCACCAGTAACAGCGAAGTTATGGCCCTTGATTTAGTTTAAAATGCTATATTTTGCCTCGTTAAGATGATAGGGGCTTCATTGTTCATCAGATCTTTACTAAACTTCATCAGATTGTTGATATCAATAAAAGCTTGGGCAAGTTCGAAAACCAGCCATATCGGAATAGTAACAGCGGAGTTATGGCCCTTGATTTAGTTAAAAATGCTATATTTTGCCTCGTTAAGACTATAGGGGTTCATTGTTCATCCGATCTTTACCAAACTTTATCAGATTGTTAATATTAATTAAAGCTCGGACAATTTCGAAAATCAGCCATATCGTACCAGTAACATCGGAGTTATGGCCCTTGATTTACTTCAAAATGATATATTTTGCCTCGTTAAGACGATAGGGCCTTCATTTTTATCCGAACTTTACCAACCTTCATCAGATTGTTAATGTCTATGATAGCTTGGTCAAGTTCGAAAACCAACCAGATCAGACCAGTAACAGCGGAGTTATGGCCCTTGATTTTGTTAAAAATGCTATAATTTGCCTTGTCATGCGATAGGGCCTTCATTTTGCATCTGATCTTTGCCAAACTTTACCAGATTTTACGACTGTCTTTTTTATATTATTATTAATTTTATTTTAATTAATTTTATTTTTTTGAATACTTTTTTTTTTGAATACTTTTTTTTGAATTTTTTTTTTTGAATTTTTTTTTGATTTTTTTTTTTTTTTTGTTGAAATTATTCCTTTTTTTCATATCCTTTTTTTTTTTTTTTTTAGCTCTATGTTGTACCA
Organism: Cyrtodaria siliqua; assembly: GCA_037043455.1. NCBI lineage: Eukaryota > Metazoa > Mollusca > Bivalvia > Adapedonta > Hiatellidae > Cyrtodaria > Cyrtodaria siliqua. Next base: position 68,424 of record JAWPHD010011287.1, read on the forward strand.
GTTGGACCAGTAACAGAGGAGTTATGACTCTTGATTTAGTTAAAAATGCCATATTTTGCCTCGTTAATACGGTATGGCCTTCATTTTACATCTGATCTTTACCAAACTTTACCATATTCTATAGTTATGGCCCATGATTTAGTTAAAAAGCTGTTTTTTGCCCGAAACTTTCAATAAAAAAGGTAAATGGCAGTCACTCCTTCATTGATGTTATAAGAGCCATGTTAGCCAGTAGAGCGTCCACAGGTCCTCTTGGGCCTCTTGTTTAAAACTAAAATCCTATCAGAAATCTAAAAGTTTTTTTTACTATTTGAAAAACTTCGTTTTTCACTATTTGAATAAATTGTTATTCACGACAAAACAACACATTTTCTTTTTCTTTCATGCTTTATAATCAAACTGTACTGCAGTATGCATAATTTTTTTTTAAATTAAATTTTACGACGTCTTTGGCTTAGTATGATCAAATTGCTGTTTTTAATTTCCCATAACTTCTAACTGATTTCAATAATCTACGTCTCATTTTCTTAGTTAAGTTATTTCCAATCCAATGATATAACTTTTACAGAAACTTTCTGAAAAAAGTAGTTTTTCAAAAATATGACCAACTGAAATTGTTCACTGTAAATGACACCAATTCTGAAATACTTGACCAGTTTTAAAAAACAATAGTTCATTTTCTTAGACCATGATTTACAGTCGAATGATATATATTAAACAGTTATTTGCTAAAGAAATATAAAAATGTAGTTCTGGCAGTGAAAAAATAAAACTCAATTTCACACGTAGGAAATACCGCTTTTATTTCATTGCTAAAATCCACTATTTCAAAATCCACTATTTCACTGGTAAGCATAAAATAAAAGTAAAGTAATTTGTGTCATAGTTTAAGTTATGAATTGATGTACAGGATGAAGAGAATACGAACCTATGTGTGTGTGTGTGTGTGTGTGTGTATGAGGTAGAGACATCCAACCCATGGACAATTGTGTGAAGGATTGAGGATTAATGGAGTGCGATATGGATGTAAACTAAGTGGTCCCAATAATTGGAGTCTATCCTCTGAGCATGTTAAAGAATCATAGGAATTGTTTTAATAGTAAGAGTAGGGAATGGAACTCGGATTCCTATATAGCGTGATCACCTCTCTCTCTGGGGAAACTCAATTCTAAATAATTAAATTAATGTGTTTATGAGCCATTAAGCAAGAGTTTAAAATTCTCACACACCAGGTAGATGTTATTTATCTTTCCCAGTGTACAATGGACCCCCTTAGCTTGAATCCACCTTCTCCTTACTTCTTTTCTTTAAAATATTATTATGTCTTCTTTCTCATTTGTGTATAATTTGTTGTTCTCTGAAAAAGCGAATCATTCAAGCTGTGCTGTTCTCTGACAACTTTTGTTGTGGTAAATGGCATGGTACAGAAGGGAATATTTTATCTGGTATAGGGCTTGTACAAGAAGTATATTTTTATATATTTATCTTGGTATAGGACTAATATACAAGTAATATAGATATTGATACTATCTCGGTATATATTGATTACCCTTTGAAAAGAAGTGACAGCCTTACTCTTTCCTCTTGCTCAAACTGTTATCAGGTATATCATACAGTTGTGTGTTATATCTTTACTGTCAAATACAAAATGGTATATAGAAACCACCTTCTACATGGGTAAGATGCTATAAAAATGCTTTTGAAATTAAAATTTGTTGGTGATAAAACGCTGATGTTCAGTTTATTTTCAGTCATGAAAAAACAATGAATGACAGTTTAAAGCTCAGTTAGTATTCTTGATTAATTCACCATTCCCTTGTATATATATATTTGTATATATATGTTTTATATAATATATAAACATGGGCTAGAAAATTCCACTCTTCTGCTGGAATTAACGAGTGAATTGTGGTACACGTGACGAGAAAAATGGTGAGTATGAGCATGAGCAACCATATTTAATCAGCTGTGACATAGTTTATTAAACGATACAACATACCCTTTTACATTTCCAGTAAAAAACATATGTTCGAAGCTATGAATCAAGAAGGTGCACGTTATAGATGCATTTCTGTTTTGAATATCCAAAAATGCAGTTCCCGTTCATTAGTTTGGCAAGTTAACAAGTAACAGTTTAAAGAATTTATTTGATGTATTGAAGATATTTCAGTTTATTTTATTATTTTATAAGAAAAGAAATTATATTTAGTCATAGATGCGTGATACTGCACTGTTTAAACTAAGGTCACACATGTTTAAAAAAAAACAGGAAACTTCTGTCTGCCAAAAAATAAAATCAATTTGTTTTACATTATGTCATTTGAATATTTTGACTCATGAAATTGTGTAAAAATAACAGGACTAGCAAAAATCGTAAGAGGACGAGTAACATTTCAAAACCACTGGTCTTACAGGACGAGTATACAGTAAAATAAATTTCTTCCATCTGTGTATTTTAGTGTCAACATTTTCTTCTCAAATACTTAGGTAACAGGAAGTAAATGGATCAAAGATTCAGGTACATATATTCATACTTCATAAGATTAGACTGGGCGGCTACTTTTGAAGCTTTATATTTTTACTAAGGTTGACAAAACATTTGAACAGATCCAATATAATCTATATCTGACAATGCGTGAGGGATACTTTAACGGAGCTATAAATGTGTCATATCAATCATAAATATTGACATTTGAAGACCTTAGTCATGATAATCGATTCAAAGATTTATTTCAGTAAAATTCCCCTATCGATAATAAAGCAATTTATCTCAGTTTTTCAGTATACACATGCGTCATTAATAAATGAAAACACTTTTTACTTATATTTCCTACAGTATAATTATAATGTCTTGGACATGTTGTAGACTGAATGTTGCAATGTGCTTATAATTTCTGGTGACATTATCTGTGGTACGTGACCCAGTGGAATCAATATTTATTTAAATATTATAAGATATTCGAAGTGATATTTATCGATGTTACCAGTTGCTTTTGTGTTTGCTTCAACGAGATTAGTGTTTACAGGGACACAAGGCAATCTTGAAGTGTTTTTTTTAAGGATATACATACATGTAGGACCTTGATTTATCAATTCAGTATCGTTTCAATTTTAACCCTTGAGCTGCATAACAAATTCGAACAGCTTATGGACATTTCAGAGCCGGCAGCTGCACTGCCACTTCCATCCTCTCATGAACGGTTAGTTGAGGTGCCACTTCGGCTGACTTCTTCCGGGGAGGAGGATCCATCAGTGGAGATGTCGCTGCTTGAGTCTCCTAAGACCTCTCCTAAATCTAAGGCCAAAAATAAAAACAAAATTAAAAATCGCCTTAGCGCTAAATAATGGGTAAAACTAATAAGATCATTCAATGGAATTGTCGAGGTTTGAAACCAAATTATGATGAAATCAGCTTAATTTTAAATGAACACAACCCTATTGCCTTTTGTCTTCAAGAAACATTCTTGAAGACAAGTGATAAGGTATCTTTTAAACAATACTCACTATACAATCATATTTGTGATACCGGGGACAAGGCCACTGGTGGAGTTTCGATAATCGTTAATCGAAACATTCCTCACAGACCTGTTGCCTTGAAAACAAATTTGCAAGCTATTGCGGTCAGTGTTACTATGCACAGAGTCATAACAATATGTTCCTTATATTTACCACCTAGTTCTTCACTAGACCCTAAAGATCTAAATCACCTAGTTGCACAATTGCCATCACCTTTTATACTCTTGGGCGATTTTAATGCACACAACTACATCTGGGGTTGTAAAGATATAAACGATAAAGGCAAGAAAATTGAGGATTTCTTAGCCAAAAACAATTTGTGTCTTTTTAATAATAAGTCACATACTTACTTACATCCTGCTACAGGCTCTCATTCTTCCATTGATTTAACAATATGCGATCCAACGCTTTTGATGGATTTTTCGTGGAGTGTTGGAGACGACCTTTGTGGAAGTGACCACTTCCCCATATTTTTTTTGAAAATATCGGCCCTCCACTTCTCGAAAAAACGCAACGATGGAAACTTCGCAAGGCTGATTGGACTTTGGCAGAAACTTTTTCAAAAAATTCTTCTTCTGAAAATTGTCAACCAAATTTTCTGAAAAATAAGAAACAAAAAGAACAGAAGAAGCTGAACTTCAAGTCGAAAAACTTGGAAAAATACAATAAACTATTCACTCTCAAAGAACTTCGAGAGTCCCTTAAAAAGGCTCATGATACATCAGCTGGTCCTGATGATATCCATTATCAATTACTAAAACATTTACCTGAATCCTGTCTCTCTACCCTTCTTGATATATTTAATAAGGTTTGGGTGACGGGAATCTTCCCCGATTCTTGGCGGGAAGCAATCGTTATTCCAGTCCCCAAACCTGGAAAGGATCATACGGACCCAATAAATTATCGCCCAATCGCTTTAACGAGTTGTATATGTAAAACCATGGAACGAATGATTAATGAGAGACTCGTTTGGTACCTGGAGTCCAACAAACTGATAACAAAGTATCAAAGTGGATTCCGTCGCCAACGAGGCACAACAGACAATCTCATACGATTTGAATCGTTTATTAGGGAAGCTTTCATAAAAAAAGAACATTTAGTCGCTGTATTTTTTGACTTGGAGAAAGCTTATGATACTGCATGGAAGTACGGTATTATGAATGATCTACATGACATTGGTCTTAGAGGCCGATTACCCATTTTTATAGAGAAATTCTTAGATGATAGACAGTTTCGTGTCCGAATGGGTTCAACGCTCTCTGATATTCATGAACAGGAGATGGGTGTTCCACAGGGCAGCATACTATCTGTCACACTTTTTAATATAAAGATTAACAGTATAGTAAAATGCATCAATCCAGGTGTGGATTGTTCGCTATATGTTGACGACTTTGTTATATGTTATCGTGCAAAAAACATGAATACTATCGAGAGACAATTACAACAATGTCTCAATAAACTTCAGACCTGGTCTGATGAAAATGGTTTTACATTTTCTAAATCTAAAACTTATTGTATGCACTTTTGTCAACTTCGTAAACATCATGAAGACCCTCATCTAACACTGGATGGGTCACCAATACCAGTAGTGGATGAGACAAAATTCCTTGGTCTTATTTTCGACCGTAAATTAACGTTTATACCACACCTTAAATACTTGAAGGCCAAATGCCTTAAAGCTCTTAACTTACTTAAAGTTGTTGCAAACACTAATTGGGGAGCAGATCGAAAAGTCCTCTTGCGACTTTACAGATCTCTTATCAGATCCAAGCTGGACTACGGCTCAATAGTATATGGATCGACTCGCAAGTCGTACTTGCAGATGCTCGACCCTATACATAATCAAGGATTACGACTCGCCTTAGGTGCCTTTCGTACATCACCAGCCGAAAGTCTATATGTTGAAGCCAAAGAACCATCACTGTCTCACAGACGAGACAAATTAGCTCTTCAATACGCCATTAAATTAAAGTCTAACCCTTCAAACCCAACTTTCGATAATGTTTTTAATCCTAGTTGTGAACCTCTTTTTGATCGAAAACCGAAGGCCATTCGACCATTTGGTCTTCGTATTAAAACAAAATTAAGAGACACTGAAATCGACCTTAATTTGGTTGCCAAGTACAAAGTACCACAAATTCCACCGTGGACTTTGGAAACTCCAACAATTATTTTTGATCTTTGTAATAATAACAAATCCAGTACAGACCCTACTGTCTTTCAAAGCAAATTTAATGAAATTAAATCGAAATACTGTGACTTTCAACATATCTACACAGATGGCTCTAAAGATGGAGATAAGGTAGCTGCAGCAGCTGTTGTTCACAAACACAGCATAAAGAGCCGCCTGCCTGACAAGGCCTCTATCTTTTCAGCTGAACTTAAGGCCATTGAACTTGCCTTAAATTATATTCAGGAATCTGATGATGACCATTTTGTAATCTTTTCTGATTCCCTTTCATCTCTTCAAGCACTGGGTAATATGAAACATGATAACCCAGTTGTGCTTCAACTTTTAGAAAGGTACAATTCTCTTATAATTGATAATGTTATTATTTTCTGCTGGCTTCCAAGCCATGTAGGAATACGTGGTAATGATAGAGCTGATAGTGCTGCTAAGGCAGTATTATATTTACATATAACTAATACCAAATTACCTTATACTGATTTTAAAAGTTGTATTAACACATATATTCGTAACTCTTGGCAAGCCGCTTGGGATTTGTCAGTTAACAATAAACTCCATCCAATTAAACCGTTACTCGGAGAATGGCGTACTTCTAGTAGACCCATTCGTCGAGAGGAAGTTGTCCTAGCCCGGTGCAGGATAGGGCATACACGTTATACTCATTCATATTTATTACAAGGTGAGCAATTACCGGAATGTATACCCTGCTTTGCACCGTTAACGGTCAAACACATCTTATTGGAATGTGTAGACTTTGATCCTATGCGTCAAAGGTACTACAATGTTAATACTATGAAAGAGTTATTTGATACTGTAGATTTTAGTCTTGTTTTAGATTTCCTGAAAGAGATCAGACTATATAAATCATTGTAATGTGTTCTTATATATATTTACTTGTTTATATACCCGTTGCCGGGCATTTATTGATTTACATACATAGTTTATATTACACCTTATCATCCCTTATTTTAATTTTATTTTTAATAGTTTTATCTTTATATATTTACATTAATTTTTAATTAATACTTCCTTTTCATAATTTTTTGCGCACAATATGACCTATTTATGTGTCGACGTGCCGTAAAACACCATTCATTCATTCATTCATTCAATTTTAACCCTTTCCCCGCCATTTTTTGAATGTTGTCTGCTAAAATGTGAATGCAAACCTTCCGGTAATATGTTAAAGCTAAAGTAATATGGAAAACATTTTTACTGAGTGGCGAACAGTGTAAACCCTGATCAGCCTGCACATAGTGACCATGTTGATCTAGACCTACACTGGTCATAGGATCGATGTTTTCGACTGTGGCAGCGACCTGCTTGCATGTAATTGAATACGAAAATAGTACAATTTGGAGGTTTCAATTTTTCAATTCATTAATCATTGAGTTTCTGTTAACATTTTTTAAAACATTTATGTAAAAGATCAAGATCTTGAGAAAATACACAGGATCCTGATTTTCATCCTGAAGATTGTTTATGTTGCCAGAAATAACAAGTTTCATATGTCCCAACACATATCTTTGGTATCACATTATGTAGGGCCAGGATGATAGCGTTATGCAAAAATAGAGTAAGGGCATTAATCAGTAAAATCACTACCTTGTACTTGTTACATGTATGTGTACTATTTACCCTTAACCCCCTACATATATATAATGGACTGTTCTCTCTTTGAATTAAGACCATTCCATTTATGTGACAAAGGGGTGTTTTGGGGAAAATGACTGATCAGCAGCCACATTGTAAACACGCAGGCTGATCTGGGTTTACAATGTACACAAAGGCTATTGTAGTTGCTCTTAGCAGGCTAAGGTTTAATTGTAATATAAGATTGACTTCACCAAAACATATTGTTCGAAATAACGTACATGTTGTTTTTAAAGGCACGCTTTGGTTTTCAGTAGTAAAATGTTGTTCCTTTAAATGCACTTTAAACTCAAATACAGTGACAATAATACAAGATGGCAGACTTGTTAATTGGGGTGATTACTCGCAATTTAATTACTCGCTTATCTGTTAGCTTTGCCAGTATGAATAAGAATAAAATGCAAATAAAGACATCCATATCAAAACATGGGCGTAACCTACTTAATAAACTATTCATGTTAATACCTATAACAGTCTCCTTTGTGAATGTTTCAAAATACAACCTTTCAAGATGATCGACACGACCTGCGTCATATACTTTTAACTAACGAGTTCTTTACAGTCAGTCATTACGCTTCACTTTTCACTTGTGCGATGACTGGACTACCTCTTTGGATTCTATGATTGTACCTACTGAAACCCCAACTAAGGGAGGTGGGTGCATGAGCTTTCGTCCCTCGGGTTTCCTGGTCGTACCCTAGATTGGTTTTCTCTTTAGCTGCAACTACTATGGTTGGTCAGTACGATTCTGGATACATCCTGAGGTGTTTATTATTGTGTATGTGTTTCTTTAGTTAGTTTCTCTGGATGTGGACTTTATTGTTAGAAAATTCCTTTTGATGGGATGTAGTTTTGTTTACACTGTCTTGTCTATTTGGGCGCTGAAGACAGGATAATAGCGAGGATTGTGCGCATATAAAATCGATTCAAGCTAACCAGTAGGCCTTATTGCCTACTGACAGTTCCAAGTCGGTAACCCTGTCTTCACCACCCTTTCTGTTCTTTTGTGTCTCCTTCATTGTATTGTCAAGTCCTTGTTTGCGGTACAGTGCGGACCTACGATGCCATTGCGTTCGGACGCTGTGGTTTCTATAGGACCCTATATATCATTTTTAAATTCAATATCAAACAGGCACTCATGTAACATCATCTATATATATCAATACACGATTTTGAACTGTTATGAAGTTAAATGTAATTGTTTGTTTAAGTTCGGATCTTATAAACAGCAACGTTTTTGATTATTTCTAAAGTTTTCAAAACACCTGTCACTGTCACAAAGTCAAAGTGATGATTTTGTTTGCAACAAGTACACGTATCTTCATGTATTTGCACTGTATTGCTCCAAATTCGCTCACCTCATTATTTGTCAAACACATTAACAATACAGTGTACCGTAATAACCTGTGGACGAAATCTCGGTCATTGATTATCACAGCATTCCGGTAATTATAATTTAGCCAACACATTTAGCGGATCGGATTGGATATATGTTTTTGTATACAAAACGTTGTTTTGGGACTGTTTTACTTGGCCGGTATTCGGAATAGACAGTGTTCAGATTATAGGAGTTTTGTTTAATAGAAATATATAAGGAAGAAAACGGGACCGTAAAGAAAGGTCGGTGTAGACAGAAATTCGGATAGGACAGTGGCCGGATTCGGCAGATAACACTTTATCTTGAATTGGTGGAAACTCCGCAAACACCAAAGTTTTAATTTTTATAACATGGACAACATAAAGAAAATATAATTAGCATTATTAAATGTCATGTACTGCTGCTCATTACATTACATGGTCCGAGTATTAACTTTCATACCCCATCCAACCCCTTTTCCAAGAAGCGAAAGCGGGGTTGGCTGGGGTAAAAATAAAGCCTTTATTTTGGCTTAAAACAATGCATATTGTAAAATTAAAACATTTAATGGGTAATTTTAAACAGGTTATCGTATGTTTTCAGGAAAATGGTTTTTAAAATGTTTTTATTGACGAAATATCCGTTATAAAATCATGCTTATATAAGCGTTCACATGGTTTAATGTAATTAAGTCGGGACCACGTAATGCCAGTTGTTACATCATGTACATATGAATACTTTGTATGCCAAGTTTTAAAATGTGATCATTTTGAATAAAAAATAGCTGTTGACCTTAGATACAGTTGTTTCAGTTTCGAAATATATTACTATTATCAACATAAAAATGTTTCAATTTTTCTTTATGACCTAATATTGTTTTATTTATATTTTCAGCAGTCAAAATGGGCCGCTTTATTGGACTAAGTCATCTATCTGTCATATATGTCTTGTTCATGATACACAGGATTTTGGCCAAACAGGCATTACTCAACTCAACAAGTTTTGCCAATGACCAGCTGACCAACATACAGTTTTACAATGGAAGGATATACATGGCAGATCGCGGAAATATTTATGAATTAAATGAAAATTTGGAAACTCTTACTAGTGCAGTAACCTGCAAGGACAAAACAGAGTGTAATAACATGAATAAGATCCTGTTAGTGAATAAGGCAACTGATGAACTGATTATTTGTGGTACAGGTAATGGAGGAATATGTGAACTCAGAAATTTAAGTAACATCAATACTGTAACGAGAATCAGTTCCGTTGAGGGTATTCTTAAAGTTTCCAATGATTCCAATAGACCAGCACAGGCTGTCCTTATGGCAGATGGCAAAATGATGATAGGAACTACTTTTGGAAATGGACTGGAGGAAAAAGAAGCTAGTATTCAAGTAAATGCATTAACATATAATTATGCCATAAGCACAAGAAGCTTGGCATTTCAAGCTACTCCACAGAAACTTATATTAGCTATACCTAAGACTATGGAGGGACAAAAAGCGATTCCTATAGAAAAACAAGTGAACTCATTAAACGATTATCTTCTATATTTCAAGAGTGGATTTCAGCAAGATGGTTTCAGTTACTTTTTAACAAATCAAAAACAAAGTGTTGGAGAAAGCAATTATGTTTCAAAACTTATAAGGATTTGCCAAAATGATACAAGTACCGACTATAAATCATATGCAGATATAGAGCTTTCGTGCAACAAGGACGGCACAACTTACAATTTGATTCAAGATGCCATTATTATTGAGCCACTTCACAACATGGGCCCAGCAACAGCTGATACAATCTTTGTAGCGACATTTACTGCTGGGAATAATCCCGAATCTGTATCTGGAGACAGTGCTATATGTGTGACTAGACTCAGTGATTTGGACACGAAGATAATTGAAGCAAAAAAGGCATTTGTTGTGTGTCCTGGGTCAAATTATACTGCAACACAAAGATACCTGCCAAACATCTTAGTCAAAAGCGGAAGTTGTATAAATGAAAGTGTAAGTGAATATATATGTAAAAAGGCTTTTTTTTTAAAACCTGGTAAAAGTTATCTCAAGTGGACTGTCTAGCAATTGTGGAATGCGCATTCATCTCACAACACTTGTCCATCACTTCTACCATGATACATCTGCCCCTGTTGGCTGTTTTATTTTTGCCGTTTTAGATATAAACAATAAGGCCTTTCTTTTTTTATTCTATTTTTTACGAACGGACAGGATCCATGAATGTCGTAGGAGGAGGGGAAAAAAATAAAAATAAAATTCCATTTGATTTCAATGGTTTTATTGTTTGGTCGGAAAGCAAATTATTATATGAAAATACACTGATAGCACCTTTTTGATTAACCTTAATTGTCAATGGTAAACTCAAGTTTTGTTTTTCGGTAAACAAAAAGCTAAAACATGCAAATCATTGCTTTATATATACTTTAAAAGTATCTGACATTATATCTGACATTTTTAAAACTTTTTGACAAATCCTTGCATGGCTGTCTAAACCCACGTGCGTACTTAAAATGGCATATAGGCACTATTAAAATGATCCCAATAAACAATCAGAAGATGAACTATGCTTGCCGAATAATACTTAAGTATCAATACGTTTGTGCTTAGTATTTGCCTATCAACACGTTCATGCTACTCATGTACGTTTCCGATGTTTTTTGGTAAATGGCAGTTCAAACTTGCAGCGGCGGAAATAAAAAAATACCATTTTTCCAAAAAAAAAATCATTCTGAATATGGGATTTTTTGAGTGGAGGAACGGTTCGTAAAACATAGAATAAAAAAAGGCCCAAATAAGTATAAATACAAAGGACTATTCCATTAAAACATACATAGGACCCCAGGAAGGTACTTTTGAAATCGAACACCAACACATAGATGCAAAATTGTGTTTAAAGTTGCGTTTAAAGAACCAAATTGAGGTTCACCCATAGAAGGTTTATTAAATTGCCTTCCAGTGGTCCTGGGTATATGTTATTGGAATAGTCCTGAAGTATAATACTTGCAGCTGGAAATTCCAATTAAACACAAATTACTATTAAATGTCATATAATGATCTTAAAGGGTTGCTAAATTGTCAAATAATTGAATATAATAATTGCATCTTAAATGGGAGCAAATCAGATATTTCGGTCAATTAGTTTTTTATTTCAAAAAGCTATTCAACTTCAATTTCAGAATTATTCTGCATTTTGACTTGTTTGTATTCTGGTTATAACACTGTACAGGTAGTTCAAGAAATGTCCAGTGATCTATGTGACATGCAGAGATACCAGTGAAGATAGGACAAGCAGACAAACATTTAAATAATTAAGAAAACAATACACAGATACTGTTCAAATATTTGAGAAATAAAGTTGTTGATATTTGCACAATGTTACATAAGGGGAAGAGGAAATACACAATCTTTTTTATGGTAATGGCGAAGAGTATTCTTTGTCAAAACTTGTTTTTAAAGAATAATGTAATTGACCAAACATATTATTTTTTTCAATGCAATGTAGAAGGTAGCTGATATGTATTAACTTTATCTATCTAGCTGAAATAAAGTTTTATATTTTCTACAACCAAAAAAAATGTAGCAAAGCAGGACAGTACATTTTGATAGAAAATTATTATGTAAAATAGGAGGTCAATCTGTCAACTTCAGAAAGATGTATCATGCATAGGTGTGGACAGTGTGATTGGACTAGGCTAACAGTATAGGCAGTTGTACCAAGAATAAACTCACCCGAATGGTAGCAATAGTCCTCATTCTTAATGTCGTTCGGATCTACGTGTGTCGTTTGTTCATCCATCCGTTCCTTCATACCTCCCTCCCTCTGTCCGTCCGTCCGTCCGATTTTCCCCAAACTCCACCAGAATGTTCCTTATATGGATCCAATATCACATACACAATTTTGGGCCGCTGTGACCTACTTTTGACAAAATATATAGGTCACGTCCTGCCTCTGCTATGACATGCATTTCTTGCTTCTTTCTTGAGGATTTTCAACAAACTTCACTAGAATGTTTCTTATATGCATCTAACATCATGAATTTGCACAATTTTGGGTCTGTGGGGAAGGGTGGGGCACCCATTTGTTAATATTGCTAATGGGAATATCTCTTCTGTTTGTTTATAGATTGCTTGTATGAAGAGAGATTCCACATTCGCGGATTGTATATCAGGTGTATAATTTGTTGTTCTCTGATAAAGAGAATACTCGAGCTGTGCTGTTCTCCGACAGCTCTTGTTTAACATGCTAGGAGGACAGACTCAGAAAACCTGATTTACGTCCCAGACTGATGGACTAGGCTAGGGGAAAGTGTATTTATTGCCCAAGAACACACCAACGAAGCTCAGTGGCACCAGTGAGGACCATGCTATCCACTGGGCCATGCAGGCATAACACATTCAAACATATTCATCATAACAAATGGAAACATGTGGTTGCTTTTGTAGTACGTTGGTTTAAGGTCAAGGTCACATACTATATAACTAACAAAATGGTTTCCACTGATACTTATGTTTCATTAAGAGTGTCGTGCATATATTTCCCCTACCAAAAGCAATTGACTTGTGGTTTAACACAGCAAAGAGAGTGGAAGGAATATAGAAATTCTGCCCTTTTATACGCCTGTCGCGGAAGTGATGTAATATGTGATTATGCATGATTGGCGGATGGGTGGCAGGGAGAAATTTAGTGTCCCCTCAGTAAATTTAGTCAAGTACGATAATCGATATAGTTATTGCCCCTGAATTGGTAAAAATTGTTGAAATTGACGATGTCTGCTCAATAACTTAAGTAATTTTAATCAAGTCTTCACCAAACTTGGTCACATTGTTATGGGCATAATATCCGGTCAAGTTTGATATCCTGCCAGATCATGCACTGGAAATATTGATTAAAACTGTTAAATTTCATGATGTAAAATAACTTTAGTAATTGTAATCTATATTTAACAGTCAGAGCTCTAACCTTAAACAGTTATGTTTTTCATAACCTGTGACTGTTATTTAAAAAACAACTAAAACTGGGATAGTAACCAGAATCAGTTACTACCACAAAATCATTCAAGTTTAGATGCATTCTATCTTCTGTACAGGAATTTTACCTATATATATATAATTTTCTCCAGGTAGGGCGATTATTCAACTTTACAACCATGCAATAAAATTCTATGAGCATGGATAAAAATCCAACGTGCAAGGCATTTTGTAGGCGCCAACATGATAATTAGTGAACAACTGCTAGTTGGATCTTGATGAACATGTATTTATCCTTAATAATAAGTATTCAGACATAAATAAACACTGCACATTTGGCAACTATTTCGATTTATTAGCAAATGATCTTGATAACTGATTTAGGTTACAAATGGTTATTAGGGAAAAGTATCTGCTATTCTAAACCAAAAGAAGATAATAATTTGGCATTTTAATAACTTCCATCAGTTATAAAACTTGTAACTGTTTAAGGTTAGAGCTCTGACTGTTTAAGTAACTCTTTAATCTTTTCTCTTCAAAACGAGCATATTTTTTAACAAATTTTGCATTCTTGTCTTACTATAAGAATGAAAAAAAATGTATATCTAATATACATGTAATTATAAAGAATGTTCGTAATGTAAATAGTTTGAAATTTCAGTGACTTTATGTACGATAATTGTGTCACATGGGGATTTAAACTGAAAATATGTTATGTTCTAAGATTTGTTACATGTGTTAGAGTAAGTCATTAAATGTGTTGCATTTTCAGCTGAAAAGCTGGACTTGTAAGTGAGAAAGTGTTGATTCTTACGGATGGCAGGAGGTCCACAATACTGGTTCTACCCAGGAAAAAATGGGTGGTCTGCCTCCACCACGAAAATATCGACCATCATATGTAGCCTTAAATGTTCTGAAAATGACGTAAAGCACCATTCAACCAACCAACTAATGTTAAAATGTTTTGAATAACTTGAAAACATTTGTGCCAGAATAAAATCAATATAAATGTACATGTATTAAACAATTCACATTTCAGGAGTATGATACTGAGTATGTGACATGTGACACTGCAGTTGATACATTAACATATGTAATTGGAGAGACACCATACACTATGACAGCAGCCTACACTCTATCAGCAGACAAAGGTTACATAACCAAGTTGTATGGCAGCGTAGTTGACGGAGACAAGGTGGACATACATGCTGGTACATTCAATGGAAATATCATGAAGGTAGACAATCAGAGATAGTCATCAGGGTGACATATTGATGCATGTTTAATTAGCCAGGGCTAAAATTAAAAACACATCTGTATCAGCGATTTTTTTCATCCTTTTAGGAATGGTACCAGTACCCATTCAATTGGGAAAATTTGAGTTGTTTTGCTTTAAATTGGGAATCAAACAAAAGCAATATTGTATGCTTAAATACTTTGTAAACACATTACCATGTATACATTTTCCTGTAGTATTACATTACTCTCACCTAAACAAATATATTTTCCACTAAGGCCTTCTTCTGTTTTAAATTCACTTTAAATAGTAAAAAAAAGGTGTGGGGGATGGGGGAGTGTGTGGGGTGGGTGGGGTGAACTGATTTTCATTATAAAACTTACTACAGTGTGTGTGTGTTTATGTCATGAAAACACATGACAGCTCCATATCATAATATATTTCACACATAATATAATGTACAGCCACACATATTTCAGCTTTTCTTAAATGCAAACTACATTATATTCCGTTGTTTTGCTAAATGTTGGCATATTTTAATGTGAAGAAAGACGGCAAATAATGTTAGCGTCAGTATTTAACTTGCTTCATGTTTGTGTTGTCTAAAAAAAATCAAAAAAAATCTTATAGTTAAATTGTGTAAAGCACGCAATTCCTCAATAATAACTATGTTTATCATCTAACTTGTGGTATAGAAGTGTAATAAAGGCACAATATATTTATCATAATACACTAGTATAATAAATATGCAAATAAAGGTTGTCTTTTCCGTTTAGCTAGGTGTGCATCAGAATTGCCGCATCGGTTTCCGTAACCGATTAAAATTACAGATTACGGAGTTATGTGATAATTAATAGAATCTCACATTCATGCTTATTTAATATTGAATTAAACTCGGAACCGCACATCATATAATGTTACTCATCTAATTTAATAAATTCAATATTAAACAGGCACTCGTGTTAGGTCCTCTATGTGGACAATTACTCTCGCTTATTTTCAACGCAAAAATAAGTTTCCAGCCCAGGTTTTTTCACTAGCCTGCCAGACTACGGACAGTCAGTATCCCTACAGGATTTCTACTACCTCCGTGCATATGGCTGCAGGCCTAGTGCTAATGTTGAGCCTGTTAGGTTTAGTGCGATAAAAAAATAAAATTGAACTGCGGACTAATTGCAACAGAAAATGTTTTTGCAGCCTGTAAAAAACTCCTTCACTTAAAATTTTGTATTTGAAATTGTGCACTTTTCGTATAATCCTTCTAGATTAAAGTTTACTTATAATGGCAATATATATTAGAAATAAGACAGGTTTGATGGGGGATTTCACTTTAAATACCTTCATTTATACTAATAAGTGCAACTTTGAACACTGAATGTACATGCATGTCATTTAAACATATTTATTTTGTTGACAAAAATGCATATTGAATTACCCCTCACACTAAAATCACAATGGAATAGTCTGCATGTGTCAAAGGTAAAACTACGTCTGATGCATTTTCACGGCACAATTTGAAGAACATACTCATATAAAGAGCATTGATAATGCATTCGGGGTAATACATTAATCCCCTTGTAGTACTCATCGGCTTGTATTGTCAGCATCTATTATTGCCGTCAATAAGGCGCACATCTGTACACCATTTATATGTTGGTAATTTTAATGCAAACTTTAAAGAACATAACACTCCAGATAATGGCAAAATTGCAATACAAAACCGTTTTCAATATCTAGCCAGGTGTTCAGGTCATATAATAATGTATATATGCCGATTAAAAGTATAGACGTATTCGACTTTTTTTAAAATACCCGAGATTGAATATGCGTAAAATGAATTATGAGTTGGTAATTCTTAATTTGACGCTCTGGTTTTGGGGTTTGGCCCGGCTGGTTAAAGCGGTTTTATATTGTGTCTATAGAGTTTGGATTCTCAAAATAGGTAAATTATATACCTCGTCGTCAGTAACTTTACA